>RJVT01000256.1:65084-101123 GCA_018835575.1 Cotesia chilonis
TTAAAAACGTAACTTCTTGAACTTTGAGGGAGCATGGAGCACGCGCGTTTACATGCTCTGATAAAAATCTGACACTGATGTGCTCGAGACATCAAAATTTGGAACATAAGATAAAGCATCTTTAACAGTAAATTCGCAACCATTTATTTCTACTTATTGGAACGATAATCGGTTTGGAATCTTGTAAATTAATATTGAGTTGCGCGATAGTATCCTTTTTAACAAATCTACTGTTTGAGGCCCGGTTTGGGCTCTTTCAGTGGCGGGCCCAGTTTCTAAGGGATGCTGCGGTAGCTTCAAGTTCATCTTCTTGAGCCTCAGAGTTCTTTTTGGCCGTTCCTGCTAATTTTTCCTCGAGTCTCTCGTCAGTTCACGTTCACTTAGTTCTTACTTAAATTTTTCTCATGATTTCTGTCAGTGCATGCTTCCGTTCCTCTAATCTAAAATTCGAAACTCTTTTAAGCGAATGAAGTGCACTTGCAATTTCGATTCTCGAAAATCTAAATTCGGCCGTCGTGCTTTTAAATTATTAATCTCGTCATTTGTTTCTATGGCGAGTTCACGTCATTAATTGCCAATTCCGTTCTTCCAACGCAAAGTTCTAACTTAGTAAAGGCGGATTCGCGTTCACGTATTTTATTTTCAATATCAGGAGCCGTTGTTCCCGTACGCCCAAATCACTAACGAGATTTAATAAGACTTTCGCGTGCTCTAATTCTTGCTCTTTTTTCCATGCCTTGACACTGTGAGTCTAACTGCTCATCGTAATTCTTGGAGTTCTTCCTCCGTTAAGGGCTTCATAGTGAATATATTTGAAAGAGAAAAAAAAACGAGTCGAACTTCCTAAGTAAAGTCGATTTTTGAAACGTTAAAACATCTAATGACATATGCGATATTTGGGTCAAGTTTACTCATTAAATTTGCACAAAATCTGAATTAATTAATAAATTAATTGTCTAAAATTAGAAAATTTTCCGCATCGGCATTAAAGAATTTCCCAAATAACATTTTTTTTCTTCCCATAGTCCGGGAGATATTTTTTTTTTTTTTTTTTTTTCAAACTAAATTCCGTAGCAATCACTTTTTATTTCACAATAAAAAGGAATTTATATAACAAAAAAAAATTTAATTGGCATTTTATATACGCGATAAATTTAGATGAATTAAAAAAATAATTTAATTTTTAATGAAATTATCAAGCGTTACCGGATTAAAAGCAAATAATAAAAATGGTTTGATTGAGCATTTCTTTTCTTGAAAGAAAAAAAAAAGAGAAACTCACTATCAACTTCCCCGCGATTTTTATCGGGGAATTATAATTCCGTAGCAACTCTTTATATTAATTGAAATTTCGATCGCGATAGTTATTCAAAAATTTATCACGATTAATTTTTATGCTGCAAATCATAGTGCCGCCTATGTATGCCCGAAGGTTTTACCTTGCATAATTAACAAAAAAATTCCGTAGCAACACTTTCGTTAAAATTAATTATTTTAAAGTTTCAATTCACACACACGGTGGCACATATTTAAAATTTTAATTTATATATATAAATGAAAATTACAAGTCAGCTTGTCTGTGATCCTGGTCACAGCACCACTGTTACATCCCAGAATTTCGGGTTATAAAGAATTTAAATTTCCCAGGTGGTGGAGTTAGGTGATCGATAGATCCCTGGAACACCCGTCACAAATAAGCTTTTCGTAATTTCGTTAATTATTGGTTAAAAAGACCTTACCTTTAAGGGCCCATAATTCTCCCATATTATACCCTCCTTTCCAACCAGCGGGCTTTTGACCCGTAGCGAGGATCGTAGAATGATGGTTGCACCAGGTGTTCGCCTTAATGGTCCAATCCCGTTCGACGTTGGTCTAATAGGCTGGCAGCCCTTGGTCCTAGACCCTCCGAGCGATTGGACTTCCTGACGACGACGACGGTGAAGCGGGCGAATCCTCGAGGAGGTTGATACCGGACCGGTGATTTGACAAAGGTCACTACAGAACTGTCACTCACAGATTCACTCACCAATCGCGGAACACCTTCCGAACAATTGAGAACCTTTATTGGACCGAAAGACCTGATTCTATTTGGAACGTCTTCCCGGGGCATAAATTCGATTGGTTAAGAGGAAGGAGAGTACTGCTTAAAGGTGGAAACAGCTTAAAAGCGCTCACCCCTGTGGGACCAATAATGTGGAACGAACGTAGAGTTCGGTTTATAATAGGTTTATTTCAAAAATTTAGAGGAGAGGTCCGGTCAGCTGAGCAGCGTTCTGTGCTCTAAGAAGTCTCGCTGATTACTGACTGGATGCTCCGTTAATCAGTTTTTATAAATTAGCATCAGCCATCATTGATCCAGGTTGCAAGCCGGAGAACGACGCTGAGGCCCGGGCCCATGCTGACGCATATGTTTCGTTAGCCCGGGCTACAGCGTCGCCTCGGGAGTCTTATCTCGTAGATTTCGTTGCCGTCGCTAGTGATAACCACCTGCGAAGCAACGGAATTTTATTGCATTTGATTTCGTGGATAATAAATTTAATTCTAAAAAAAAAATTAATTAATTTAAAGTAAATTTGTCTGGAAGTAATCAAATAATAATAAATAATAATATATAATAATAATAATAATAATAATAATAATAAAGCGGTGCTTGCTACGTGGCCTCCAAGCGGCGCATCGCGGAAACGCAGACCATAACATCAGGTCTGTAGGCGAACGACGTAGCCCGTGCAGTGGGCCAACTACCCACTGCATGGAAATAACTGAGTTACCACAAGATACCAACTCAGAAGTGCTCCCCACAACCGGTCCTTTTCGGATGAGGACCATTCATCAGGTGGGAGGAGCACGCCGGACCCGATGAATTATGACGACCCTGGCGCTATAAGGACTTACTTTAAGTGGACGGAGGAACTCAGAGTCGATCTCTTGGTGTGCTACCAACGTAGCGAGCCGGGGTGAGCGGCTATATGGCCCGGATGCACACTCTTTGGAGTGATATGCATCCGGAGCTAGCGCATTTTACGCCCAAACACCTGCGTAATTATGCCGCTCATCTTCGGCGAAATAGAAGATCGCTTGTGCCGGACAGAAGGCAGTCTAATAGACTTTCCTTTCCGGCGCAACTACACCAAGAGCGACGCCGTTCCTCCTTGGACAACAACAATCCCTTTGCAGGACGGCAAGTAAGTATATCTAAAAAGATAACTTACTCCAACAACAGCTTGACGCGGTAAACGAAGATCTCCGTGCAAACATCCTGGAGGATTCCACCCTGCTCACTGTGAGCCAGGTTGTGTATGGTGCAGCAGTTTCGGCTTTTCCGAGAGAGAGACATTGTCTCTCGATCGAGGCAAGGTTGAGACAGCGCATCTTACAACTTGGCTCCAAAATTGACAGATCCCGGAAACATGTCTCCCGCATTCAGTGTGTGATTGAGTTCGAAACAACTCAAAAAGCATACACGCCCCGAATTCGACGCATTGCTGCTGAACTTCGGTGGCGTCATCACACACTGAACAAGAGTACTCTTCTTGTCATCAAAGAAGAGTCTCTTAATAAATTGCGGGCTCTAGTGACTGCCAAAAAGTCACTAGAGAAAAGGCTGAAGCGGTTGGTCGACAACTCGTTGTTTCGATCCAGCCCTTCACGGTTTCTGACACCAAAGACCGATGTTACCGGGACTTATCCAACACCTGAGCGGGTGGAAGCTTTTTGGACTGAGTTGTATGGAGATCAACCAAACGTGAACGCCAACACTCCAGCTCTGCACGACTTCAAAGCATTCTGTCGGGAACACCGTCGGCAGAATGCTGATGAAGAGAGCCCTGCAGTCAGTGTGGATGAAGTTCGTTCAGCTCTAAATGGCAGCAAAAATTGGGCTGCCCCGGGACCAGATGGCATTAATGTCTTCTGGTGGAAGAAGTTTACTTCTACCCACCTCCATCTGGCCCGCATATTTACATCGTACATTAGAGCTGACGATCCGATTCCGGACTGGCTTGTAGAAGGGCGAACCGTACTGATACCTAAAAAAGGTGACTTGTCTGACCCTAAGAATTTCAGGCCTATCACCTGCTTGAATGCGGTTTATAAAATTTTTACAAAAATTTTAAATAACCGTATCTTGCAGCAGATAGAGCCTGTATGGCAACAGATATATGAACAACGTGGCAGTAAAAGAGGCCTGTCAGGTTGCAAGGAGAACCTGATAGTGGATCGATGCGTCTTACAAGATGCGATCTACTATCAACGCAACCTGTCAATGGCTTGGATTGACTATCGCAAGGCATTTGACTCAACTCCTCATGAGTTGATTTTATATCTACTCAAATGCCTGGGAGTCAATCCGGAAATAGTGGAATGCATTCGGCGTACAATGCAGCTCTGGCGAACGCGTTTTCACATTGGAAGTGGAAACGCATTGCACGTAACCGGAGTTGTAGAGTATAAACGGGGGGTCTTCCAAGGTGATTCCTTGAGCCCTCTGCTGTTTTGCGTTTCACTGCTGCCTATATCTGTTGCTCTCGTAAAACTCGTGGGTACTCTGTGGGGCCTCCGGGTGATCGAAATATTCGATCACCCATCTGCTTTACATGGATGATCTGAAGCTATATAGTGCTGATAAAGATCATCTACAAGCGGCCCTCAACATCGTAGCAGAGTACACACGAGATGTCGGAATGTCTTTTGGGTTGGACAAGTGTGCGGTCGTACATCTGGCGAGGGGTAAGTGCTCTGATACGGGTGATGATGTCGAGTTAGTGGATGGGAGCGTCTTAAGACAATTAGACGCCGGAGAGTTGTATAGATATCTAGGAATGGAAGAGCACCGCATGCATGCGGTCTCTGAAGTCCGAGCAACTCTCCAGAGCGAGTATGTTAGGAGACTCCGGAAAATTTGGTCCTCCGAACTTTCCGGCAAAAATAAAGTCTCAGCTACTAATATGCTCGCTGTCCCAGTCTTACTATACTCTTTCGGTGTCCTGAAATGGGCCCGAAAGGATTTACGAGATCTCGACATCAAAACCCGTAAGATCATTAATATGAATCGGAGCATGCACCCCAATTCATCAGTCGCCAGATTATACCTCTCCCGGTCCATCGGTGGGAGAGGTTTGCAGAGTTTGGAGCGGCTTCACGACCGTTTGGTCCTGGGTTTAACACACGAAGTTGTCAATTTCACTGCAGACGAGGATGACTTTCTTATGCAAATTGTACATAAACATGAAAATGCGCATAAGGGGTCATTCTTGTATAAGGCAGCAATATATGCGGCAAGAACCCTTGGTCTTGGAGAAATAAACGCTCTTATGGAACTCCGAAAGGAGGAATTTAAGAGCGTCATCAGGAACGCCGAGGAAAAACTACTCCTTGGCGAACTGATGGACAAGTCCATGCACAGCGTGTTCTTTAAACACGTGCGTGATCATGGCTTGTCCACCCAGCTGACGTTTTCCTTCTTAAAGTCAGCTGGCCTGATGTCCGAGACTGAAGGGTTCATATTTGCCTGCCAAGATGGTGTCATTAACACTCTTGAGTACCG
Organism: Cotesia chilonis; assembly: GCA_018835575.1. Lineage (NCBI taxonomy): Eukaryota > Metazoa > Arthropoda > Insecta > Hymenoptera > Braconidae > Cotesia > Cotesia chilonis. Next base: position 70,630 of record RJVT01000256.1, read on the forward strand.
TAGCAAGGTGCTCCAGGTGCAGCTTCCGGACACTTCCTGTAGGAGGTGTAGACAACATCCGGAGACGCTTATGCACCTTTTGTCGGCATGTCCTGTGCTGGCGAGAGGTGCATATATCCAGCGTCACAATGCTGCCCTGAGAGTACTGTACTACTATCTTCGTCATTGCTACGGTATTGACGTGACACCAGTGCTGCCTTATCTGCCAGGAGATATTCCCCAGGTTGTTGAGAATGACAGTTGCAAAATTTATTGGAACATGCCATTTGCAACAACCCGGCGGATAGATCACAACAAACCTGATATTGTGCTCTTCGACAAGGCCACTCGTGACATTTATGTCATTGAGTTCTCGGCCCCGGCTGAATACAACATCTCAGCCAAAGAAGAGCACAAAAGACAAATATATCAGGATCTCCTGTTTGAAATTGGCAAACTTTACCCAGGTTACCGTGTCAAGCTTGTCGTCCTGATTGTTGGCGTCCTAGGAGGGATGAAACAGTCTTTTGTATCCTCACTTGCCAAAGTTCCAGCTTGCTCATCAAAAGCTGAGTTCTTGGCAGTTAGGATGCAGAAGGCTGTTATACTTGGTTCTCTCCGTCTCTTAAGGGAAATGACTTTGGCCTGCTGTGATCACTAACCGCCTTGTTGTGCGGAGTGGTCCAGCAGTAACGGATGGAGCTCAGGCTGGGCCCTCGGAGAATCGGACTCCGGGGATAACCCCCCTGAGCATTTAATAACAAAATAATAATAATAATAATAATAATAATAATAATAATAATAATAATAATAATAAGCGGTGCTTGCTACGTGGCCTCCAAGCGGCGCATCGCGGAAAACGCAGACCATAACATCAGGTCTGTAGGCGAACGACGTAGCCCGTGCAGTGGGCCAACTACCCACTGCATGGAAATAACTGAGTTACCACAAGATACCAACTCAGAAGTGCTCCCACACAACCGGTCCTTTTCGGATGAGGACCATTCATCAGGTGGGAGGAGCACGCCGGACCCGATGAATTATGACGACCCTGGCGCTATAAGGACTTACTTTAAGTGGACGGAGGAACTCAGAGTCGATCTCTTGGTGTGCTACCAACGTAGCGAGCCGAGGGTGAGCGGCTATATGGCCCGGATGCACACTCTTTGGAGTGATATGCATCCGGAGCTAGCGCATTTTACGCCCAAACACCTGCGTAATTATGCCGCTCATCTTCGGCGAAATAGAAGATCGCTTGTGCCGGACAGAAGGCAGTCTAATAGACTTTCCTTTCCGGCGCAACTACACCAAGAGCGACGCCGTTCCTCCTTGGACAACAACAATCCCTTTGCAGGACGGCAAGTAAGTATATCTAAAAAGATAACTTACTCCAACAACAGCTTGACGCGGTAAACGAAGATCTCCGTGCAAACATCCTGGAGGATTCCACCCTGCTCACTGTGAGCCAGGTTGTGTATGGTGCAGCAGTTTCGGCTTTTCCGAGAGAGAGACATTGTCTCTCGATCGAGGCAAGGTTGAGACAGCGCATCTTACAACTTGGCTCCAAAATTGACAGATCCCGGAAACATGTCTCCCGCATTCAGTGTGTGATTGAGTTCGAATCAACTCAAAAAGCATACACGCCCCGAATTCGACGCATTGCTGCTGAACTTCGGTGGCGTCATCACACACTGAACAAGAGTACTCTTCTTGTCATCAAAGAAGAGTCTCTTAATAAATTGCGGGCTCTAGTGACTGCCAAAAAGTCACTAGAGAAAAGGCTGAAGCGGTTGGTCGACAACTCGTTGTTTCGATCCAGCCCTTCACGGTTTCTGACACCAAAGACCGATGTTACCGGGACTTATCCAACACCTGAGCGGGTGGAAGCTTTTTGGACTGAGTTGTATGGAGATCAACCAAACGTGAACGCCAACACTCCAGCTCTGCACGACTTCAAAGCATTCTGTCGGGAACACCGTCGGCAGAATGCTGATGAAGAGAGCCCTGCAGTCAGTGTGGATGAAGTTCGTTCAGCTCTAAATGGCAGCAAAAATTGGGCTGCCCCGGGACCAGATGGCATTAATGTCTTCTGGTGGAAGAAGTTTACTTCTACCCACCTCCATCTGGCCCGCATATTTACATCGTACATTAGAGCTGACGATCCGATTCCGGACTGGCTTGTAGAAGGGCGAACCGTACTGATACCTAAAAAAGGTGACTTGTCTGACCCTAAGAATTTCAGGCCTATCACCTGCTTGAATGCGGTTTATAAAATTTTTACAAAAATTTTAAATAACCGTATCTTGCAGCAGATAGAGCCTGTATGGCAACAGATATATGAACAACGTGGCAGTAAAAGAGGCCTGTCAGGTTGCAAGGAGAACCTGATAGTGGATCGATGCGTCTTACAAGATGCGATCTACTATCAACGCAACCTGTCAATGGCTTGGATTGACTATCGCAAGGCATTTGACTCAACTCCTCATGAGTTGATTTTATATCTACTCAAATGCCTGGGAGTCAATCCAGAATAGTGGAATGCATTCGGCGTACAATGCAGCTCTGGCGAACGCGTTTTCACATTGGAAGTGGAAACGCATTGCACGTACCGGAGTTGTAGAGTATAAACGGGGGTCTTCCAAGGTGATTCCTTGAGCCCTCTGCTGTTTTGCGTTTCACTGCTGCCTATATCTGTTGCTCTCCGTAAAACTCGTGGGTACTCTGTGGGGCCTCCGGGTGATCGAAATATTCGATCACCCATCTGCTTACATGGATGATCTGAAGCTATATAGTGCTGATAAGATCATCTACAGGCGGCCCTAACATCGTAGCAGAGTACACACGAGATGTCGGAATGTCTTTTGGGTTGGACAAGTGTGCGGTCGTACATCTGGCGAGAGGTAATGCTCTGATTCGGGTGATGATGTCGAGTTAGTGATGGAGTCTTAAGACAATTAGACGCTCTTATGGAAATCCGAAAGGAGGAATTTAAGAGCGTCATCAGGAACGCCGAGGAAAAACTACTCCTTGGTGAACTGATGGACAAGTCCATGCACAGCGTGTTCTTTAAACACGTGCGTGATCATGGCTTGTCCACCCAGCTGACGTTTTCCTTCTTAAAGTCAGCTGGCCTGATGTCCGAGACTGAAGGGTTCATATTTGCCTGCCAAGATGGTGTCATTAACACTCTTGAGTACCGTAGCAAGGTGCTCCAGGTGCAGCTTCCGGACACTTCCTGTAGGAGGTGTAACAACATCCGGAGACGCTTATGCACCTTTTGTCGGCATGTCCTGTGCTGGCGAGAGGTGCATATATCCAGCGTCACAATGCTGCCCTGAGAGTACTGTACTACTATCTTCGTCATTGCTACGGTATTGACGTGACACCAGTGCTGCCTTATCTGCCAGGAGATATTCCCCAGGTTGTTGAGAATGACAGTTGCAAAATTTATTGGAACATGCCATTTGCAACAACCCGGCGGATAGATCACAACAAACCTGATATTGTGCTCTTCGACAAGGCCACTCGTGACATTTATGTCATTGAGTTCTCGGCCCCGGCTGAATACAACATCTCAGCCAAAGAAGAGCACAAAAGACAAATATATCAGGATCTCCTGTTTGAAATTGGCAAACTTTACCCAGGTTACCGTGTCAAGCTTGTCGTCCTGATTGTTGGCGTCCTAGGAGGGATGAAACAGTCTTTTGTATCCTCACTTGCCAAAGTTCCAGCTTGCTCATCAAAAGCTGAGTTCTTGGCAGTTAGGATGCAGAAGGCTGTTATACTTGGTTCTCTCCGTCTCTTAAGGGAAATGACTTTGGCCTGCTGTGATCACTAACCGCCTTGTTGTGCGGAGTGGTCCAGCAGTAACGGATGGAGCTCAGGCTGGGCCCTCGGAGAATCGGACTCCGGGGATAACCCCCCTGAGCATTTAATAACAAAATAAAGTGAGGATACAAAAGACTGTTTCATTCCTCCTAGGACGCCAACAATCAGGACGACAAGCTTGACACGGTGACCTGGGTAAAGTTTGCCAATTTCAAACAGGAGATCCTGATATATTTGTCTTTTGTGCTCTTCTTTGGCTGAGATGTTGTATTCAGCCGGGGCCAAGAACTCAATGACATAAATGTCACGAGTGGCCTTGTCGAAGAGCACAATATCAGGTTTGTTGTGATCTATCCGCCGGGTTGTTGCAAATGGCATGTTCCAATAAATTTTACAACTGTCATTCTCAACAACCTGCGGAATATCTCCTGGCAAATAAGGCAGCACTGGTGTCACGTCAATACCGTAGCAATGACGAAGATAGTAGTACAGTACTCTCAGGGCAGCATTGTGACGCTGGATATATGCACCTCTCGCCAGCACAGGACATGCCGACAAAAGGTGCATAAGCGTCTCCGGATGTTGTCTACACCTCCTACAGGAAGTGTCCGGAAGCTGCACCTGGAGCACCTTGCTACGGTACTCAAGAGTGTTAATGACACCATCTTGGCAGGCAAATATGAACCCTTCAGTCTCGGACATCAGGCATCAAGGGGAATTGGGGTGCATGCTCCGATTCATATTAATGATCTTACGGGTTTTGATGTCGAGATCTCGTAAATCCTTTCGGGCCCATTTCAGGACACCGAAAGAGTATAGTAAGACTGGGACAGCGAGCATATTAGTAGCTGAGACTTTATTTTTGCCGGAAAGTTCGGAGGACCAAATTTTCCGGAGTCTCCTAACATACTCGCTCCGGAGAGCTGTTTGGACTTCAGAGACCGCATGCATACGGTGCTCTTCCATTCCTAGATATCTATACAACTCTCCAGCGTCTAATTGTCTTAAGACGCTCCCATCTACTAACTCGACATCATCCCCGTATCAGAGCACTTACCCCTCGCCAGGTGTACGACCGCACACTTGTCCAACCCAAAAGACATTCCGACATCTCGTGTGTACTCTGCTACGATGTTGAGGGCCGCTTGTAGATGATCTTTATCAGCACTATAGAGCTTCCGATCATTCATGTAAAGCAGATAGGTGATCGAATAATTTCGATCACCTGGAGGCCCCACAGTGTACCCATGAGTTTTACGGAGTGCAACAGATATAGGCAGCAGTGAAACGCAAAACAGCAGAGGGCTTAAGGAATCACCTTGGAAGACCCCCGTTTATACTCTACAACTCCGGTACGTGCAATGCGTTTCCACTTCCAATGTGAAAACGCGTTCGCCAGAGCTGCATTGTACGCCGAATGCATTCCACTATTTCCGGATTGACTCCCAGGCATTTGAGTAGATATAAAATCAACTCATGAGGAGTTGAGTCAAATGCCTTGCGATAGTCAATCCAAGTCATTGACAGGTTGCGTTGATAGTAGATCGCATCTTGTAAGACGCATCGATCCACTATCAGGTTCTCCTTGCAACCTGACAGGCCTCTTTTACTGCCACGTTGTTCATATATCTGTTATTATTATTATTATTATTATTATTATTATTAATATTATTATTATTATTATTATTATTTCTATTATTAGTATAGCAACATAAAAAAAAATTTTTAAGAAAAAAAAATTGTTTGAGCGAGGACTCGATCTCAAAAGTTTCGCCGACGTAAGCTTTCACTTAAGCCGCGCAGCCATCAGACGTCGTATCGAATAAAAGTAAGAATTAATATAAAAACTTCGTTTGGGAATTTCCAGTTACCATAATTATTATTATTATTATTGCTATTTAATAATAAATTATTATTATTAATAACAGCGTAAAAAATTGATATTGATTTTTTTAAGAAACAAAAAATTTTGTATTTTAATTTTTATTGATAAAAAAAAATTTATTTTTTATATTAAAAAAAAAAATTAAACCTACATGTTTTTAACAAAAAGCATTATTTATTTATTTTAATTAAAATTAAAACATTATTTTTCCCGCTGTATGTTTCGGCTGAAATCGGATTCTTAGAATTTCACACGAACAGAGAGCTACTGTTGTGTGAGTTATTCCTCTGTTTCGTGTGGCAGGAGGTTTATTCCCCTCGATTCGTTCGACTTTCTTGGATTCCTTCGGCTCCGCTCGGTTTTCCGACTCACAGACACGCATCGCCTGCTTGTGTCCGAGGCGCGCGCGACGCCAAAGAGGGGGTAAAAAAATCGCACGATCTGGCCACACTGCTTCGGATAGCAGGCGTGCAAGGCTTGTCTATCCTCGACTCAAGTACCCGGCCAACTCGGACCATATCGGCTACGCTAAGTCAGTCTCAACGACAACTACGATCGAGTACTATCCTAACAGCTCTTTTAAGGGCTAAAGTCTAAACAGCTCTTCTCAGAGCTCTAATCTCAACAGTTCTTTTTAGAACTATAAGAGTGGCTCACAAGTCATCTCCGGCTTACCTTGCCTAATCTCAGTAGTTTGCTGTCTCAAACGACCTCTCAACTCTTAGTTGAGCACGAGTGACTTACAAGTCATCCTAGGCTCATTCAGCTACACTAGAAAACTGCCACGGTCTTTTTCAAGGCCATTTAAGATTCAGTTCTTCTCAGGACTTCTCTAACAAGCGGTCTTTCTCAAGGCCCCAACAACTTAATCTACGTAAGACCTCTCTCCCAAGTTGACGGAAAGCTCCAGTATAAGCTCGAAATCACTAACAATTAGAAATTGTGTTAAGATATAGCGTACTTTTTAATCTGAGTGAGAGCTTAGTAAATTTTTCCGGGAGGACAGTTTATCAGGGGTTTGAAGGTATAATACTACTGGATTATGTCAATACTTCTTTCTAACTTCTAGCGTCTTGACTGTTAGCACCATTCATTAATTATTATTTCTATTGTGAAAAAGTACTTTCAGAAGATATTTTTTTTATGAAGTAATTTTTATATTTATATGCTATTGACTCCGCAAATACCGGTAATAAATAATATTATTTAAAAAAGGAATTGATTTTTTTTCACTAGAAGTCCAAATTTTTGATCTTTCAATATCATAATTGGCGTATATATTTATGTAAGACATGGTTACGTAACGTAAATTTACTTAAAAGTTGTTGATTTGATTTTTTATTTATTTTAATTACGGTAAATCGGTAATTATTTTTAATGATGCTTACCTTTTTTATAAATTAAAAAATTATATATAACTCATACGATTTTGTTCCAATTATCGTTTTTATTGCTATATTACATACACCGTTTTATTATATATTAGCGTTTTTATTGCTATATTACATACACTTGAACATGATAACTATTTTTATAAATTATTGAGAGTTCAAACATATTTGAATGAAGTGATAGTTCAAACATATGAATGAAGTGGTAGATTTAAACTGATTTTTGCAAAAAAACTCTGTAGAATTTATTATTTTAAACTTTAAAGGTTTTTCTGTTTACCTTTCATTTTTAACTTCCCGCTAAGAAAATTGAAAATTTTCAGAAATCGGGAAGTTATTGGTTTTACCCCGTTTTTCGAAAATCGAGTTCTCATCAGATCTTGACGTTTTGAGGTCCTAGGAAGCTTCCCTGACTATTCCCGCGATGATGTCCGTGTGTCCGTGTGTGTGTGTGTGTGTGTGTGTGTGACCCTTTTATAACTTTTGAACGGCTTGACCGATTTGACCGCGGTTGGTGCTATTCGAAAGGGCTTAACCAAACTTAGATTTCCTGAAAATTTGAACTGATTCGGACCGGTAGATTTTGAGAAATTGCAAAAAAACTACAAAAAAAAATTTTTTGAAACGTGGTTTTTTTGGAATAACCATTAAACGGCTTTACCGATAAATTCCAAAAACTAATCAGCTCTTAACATCAAAAAACCACGTCGATTGCCGCCAGTCCGGTCAAAATCGGTTGATTCGTTCGTGAGTTATCGTGAACGAAAGAAAACCGAAAAAAGTGTTTTTTCGGGGTTACTCTGAAATTTTCGGTTCGATCAATTAAAACCTGAAAATAACTTATGAGCATGATGAAACTGCGTAAAATGCCGCCAACCGCGTGGAAATCGGTCGATCCATTCAAAAGTTATCACGATTTGAAAATTCCAAAAATATTGATTTAATAAACTCCTATCAAACTTTTGAGCTCGGAGAGCTCAAAACTACACGAAAATTAGATTTTTGAGCTGGAAGAGCTCAAAAACATAATAAGTGCAATATTGAGCGCTTAATTACGAAAGTAGCGGGAAGTTGCAGGGATGGCCGTCAGGGTCAACCGTTTTCCTAATTTTTTTTGTTCATGATATTTCTTAAACTAATTGACCAATTTTGACCGGCTTGACGGCGATCGACGTAATTTTTTCATGCTAATAGCTGATTAGTTTTTAAAATCGATCAGTGCAGCCTCTTAAAAGTTATTCCAAAAAATGTCGGAGTTATGTTAAAAAAACACTTGTTTCCAAATATTTTATCGAGAATATCTCTCGAACCAATCAACCGATTTCCCCGTTTTTGGCAGCGATCGATGCAATTTTTTAAACTCTAAAATTACTCTACATCATCAAAAACGATCCGAGAAGAAATGACGAAGCTATACCAAAAAAACACTTTTTTCGATTTTCTTTCGTTCACGATATCTCTCGAACGAATGAACCGTTTTTGACCGGATTGGCGACGATCGGCGTGGGTTTTCAAGCTTAAGGGTGGATTAGTTTTTGAAGTTGATCGATAGGGTCGTTTAAAAGATATTCCAAATAAACCACTTTCAAAAATGATTTTTTTCTTATTTTTTTTTGAGATTTTTCAAGATTTCTTAAAATCTATCGGTCCGAATCGGTTCAAATTCTCAGGAAATCTAAGTTCAAGGAAACTCTTTAGAACACCGTTTAGTTCGTTTTGATCGGTTCAGTCGTTCATAAATTATAAACGAGTTACATAGTCACACACACACACACACACACACACACACACACACACACACACATGCGTACATGCGTGTATACAGACATAATGACAACATCGCGGGGGTAGTCAGAGAAGCTTCCTGTGACCTTCAAACGTCGAGATCTGATGACAACTCGATTTTTGCAAAACGGGGTGAAAACAATAACTTCCCGATTTTTGAAAATCTGAGATTTTTAGCGGGAAGTTAAAAATTATTGAAGTCAGTCATTTTTCAAACTTTGGAAGTGAGTGTTCTTCCCTCCCAACAGTAGTAGTTTCCCCTTTGTTTTTTTTTTCTTTCCTTCTGATGAAGCAACCTCTGGAAGAAGCCATGGCGTTCAACCTTATTATGTTAGTTAATGAAAGTTAAAATTTTTTAATTTTTGTTCATTGTAATTAGTTGACTCAACATATTCAAAATGATTTTACTTAAAAGAAATTTTTTTTCATTTTGCTAGAATACCTTTCCCCACCGTTTAAGATCCCAAACCTATTGGTTATATCCAGGGTTTAAAATATATAAATAAATGAATGATCAGTTACGTTCGACGTTACAAGGCTAAAATAGAGTAAAAATTCCGATCTGAGATATAAGGCCGAGAAGAAAATATTCATTTCAACAATCGATCTTAGCTTTCAGGCTGAGATAGGGTGAAAATTTCGAGTAACTTTGATCTTAGCTATAAGGCTGAGAAGAATTCATATACTGAAACAATTTGATCCAGACATTCAGGCTGAGATAGAGTAAAAATTTCAAGTCACTTTGATCTTAGCTATGAGGCTGAGAAGGAAACATTTAGTAAAAACAATCGGAGCTAAGCATTCAGGCTGAAATGGAATAAAAATTTCAAGTAGCTTCGATCTTAGCTATGAGGTCGAAAAGGAAACATTTATCAAAACTATGAGATCTAAGCATTCAGGCTGAAATAGAGTAAAAATTCCGAGTCACTTTGATCTAAGATATGAGGCCACAATTAAAAATATTATTATTTGTTTCTGTTATTAAAAATTATGTCTAAATAAAAATAACAATAGAAAGTTTGTTTACATGGACAAATACGAATGTAACCTTACATGTCACTACGACTTGTCCTCATGAAAACGACAGGAGCACGGTGCGTGCATGATGAGCTAAAAAGGGAATCCCGAACGGAGGAATCGTCGACATATCGATACATCGAATGTCGTTTAGCTGCGTATTGAAAGTGCGAGTGAGAAACTACAATGACGCTACGCATAGATGCCATTATTTTGCAAGCATTCTGACATATAACCGCCATTTTCATCACCATGAATGCTGCTAACAAATGTGGTAAGTAATAATTGTTTTTTTAATATATAGCATTTTGATTAATAAAATTTAACAATCATAATTATTATTTGTAACTTAATTAAAAGTCATATTGAACCCCTAATTAAAAATATTGATCGAAAAAAATTTTAAAAAATTCGCTCCATGCAAATTGTATATCTATATATGCAAACAGAGAAATTGGAATTAATTGAAATTATTGAAAAATATTCAAATTCCATAATAATGAATTTTTTTCAATTAATATTTTGAATCAGGGACATTAATATTTTATAAAATATCATCAAAATAGTGTTAATAAGGATATTAGTGGATAAATAATATCATAGAAGATCGTCGCGATTTTACATTAGGCTAAATTGACGCGATACAAATATATATTTTTTAATGCTAATTTTTTTTTTAGGAAAAGGTAAATCAGATCGGCGATTGCGAAGCGCTCGTGGACGGAGTGCAAGAGGTTGAGGGACATCAGGACCAAGAACCTACGCCAACGTTACGGCTGGAGTTCCTCCTCGTCCAGCTCCAACCCCAGCTCCTGCTCTACTACCAGTACTTGCACCTGCTTCAAGACCTGCTGCAGCTACACCTCCTGCTCCAAGACCTGAAGCTCCCGCTCCAGTTCCTCACCCGGCTCCAGCTCCTGACCTGGCGCCAGCCCCAGCTCCAGTACCAGTTCCTCACCCGCAACCAGCTCAAGCTCTAGCACTAGCTCCTCCTCTGGCTCCAGCTCCAGCACCTACTCCAGTTCTTGAGCCTACATCTGCTTCAACTGACAAACGATTTATAAATCTGAAGCGACAAAATCGTCAGCTTCAGAAGAGTATGAAGAAACTGTTAAAGAAGCAATCAGATCCTCAAACAATGACGTCAAACGATCACGTTAATTAGACCTTCATACCCTCTCCAGTTTCACCTCAGTCAGTCACTCAACCAGTGACTCAACAATTCACTCATCCAGTGATTCAAGCGTTCCCTCAACCGTTTACACAACTATTCGTACAGCAGCTACAATCTTTACAAGCTCAATCACTCCTTTCTCAATTACAAACACTCTCAGCTCAATATTCGTTACCCCATTCATCCCTTACTCAACAACACATGCTACAACAGTTACTCCATAACCAATTAACTACTTACCTCAATCCGATAATTCCTCATCAAACACGATATTTGCAGTGCCAAGCTACTCCGGAACAACTCATCTAGCGGATGCTGCAAGAACTGTTACAGAGTGCTCAAATGAACAATAATTTTAATTAAACAATTAAATAATATAAATTTGTGATAAATAATGTTCATTTTTAATAAAAATTAAATACTTTACGATTAATAATATACCTTTAATTTATTTACAATTATTATAATAATATTAATAATAATACACAATAATAGTAATAGCAGTAGTAGTAGTAGTAGTAATAGCCCGATGAAAAAAGTTTTTGATTAATTATATCATATATAATTATATTTAAGTATAGTAGTAGTAATAATAACAATAATAATAATAAAAATAATCGCAAAATACATTATACAAATGGTAAATTCATGAAAAAATTTTGTGAAACTTTTTTTCTCCAGAAAAAAATTTTTTTTTGGATTTTGATAAAGAAAATCATTATATTATAGGCTGGCTTTATTCATACAGTAAACGGATGAATAGAATAACATTATTCATCCGTATACAATTATTTTTAATTTTAGTATACGGATGAATTATATATACTTATTTTTCCAATTAATTTTATTCTCATGAGTTTACGGACGTATAATATATTTTAATTTTTCCGATAGCCGAATTAGAATTAAATATCCTAATTCGTCCGGCTGCCGGACGAATTAATTATTTTTATTAAACCGGTTGTTGTATCTAATTAATGTTAAATTTTTATACTACTGATTATTATTATTATTAAGACAAGTAAAGTGAGTGACATTTAGTCCAAGGAGGGTATAGAGTGTCTGTGCACATTACAACTTGTAATTTCCTAGGCGGAAAGTTGTGATACTCAAATTAGGAGCTTGGCTATTTGTCCTTATCGTACGAGGTACGGGAGACGGGGAAAATGGTCATTTTACCTTTATTTTGCGCGTCGATATAAGTAAATTTCTAAACACGCCAAAAAAGTTACTACTAGTTTTTTATTTTTTTTTTATTTTTATACATATATGTATATTACTTCGTTGCTCCATTGCACGTACTGTAATAACCTCTAAGTATAAATAACCTCTGAGTAAAAAAGTAAATATTGTAAATTTTTAGACAGTTTTAAAAAACAATATCAATAGTTAAAATGTTATTACGTACTCAATAAAATTGCATATAAAAGCGATTTCATAGCTAATTATGATAAGAATGAGTCTGTATTAATATCAATAACCAATAATTATTATTTATTTTATTTTGTTTATATTATTTCGTTATAAAGTTTATATATGTAAAAAACTTTCATTTATAAAAAAAAAATTTTTTTTGAAGTGAAAACTTCTTTAGCGGCGCTGAGCACTTTTTTTTTGTATGGGTAAAAACTTTCAAATTCGCGTCAGGGTCACGTGATGCTGATCGAAAAAGCGTAAGATCGAGGGGAAGGGAGAGGAACTAGTATCTCCCACTCTTTCTACCGTGCCTGAGTGTGCTGCTCTGTTTAGGCGGCACAGGGCGCTTGCGCGAATGACCGTGTGTGTTTATGTACAGCGTCCCACGCGTATCCAAGGATGGTGACAGCTGATTGCTTGACTGTTGTGTAGTAAATACACTGTTGTGTATTCGTAAATGTGAATTGTTTATGGAAATCGAACAAAGTGAATCTATTAATGAAAAAAGTGATGATGAAGTAGTGAAAGAAAATGAGTAAGTACTTTATAAATTACTAGATGAAAAACTCTTACTTGGCTTTAGCCCGTAACTGCCGTCAAGAAAACCAGCTATAAGCTGAGAACTATAAAACGTAAAAAAACGAATAATAATAATAGTAATAAATATAATTTTAATAATAAGATTAGGTTTCGATCTAGTCGGTATTGACACATAATAGATGTAATATTTGTAATATGTTTATACTTTATAGCATTAACCTACATTTTCATGACACCACAATAAGCCCATTTGCGGTGTAGGTTTACCAAAAAAATAATTTCGAATAAAAATAAATGAAATAAGATAATAATAAATAATCTCCATTTTTCAGAGAAAGAAAAAAAGAACGAAATCGAGAATACCAAAGGGCATTTCGTCAGCGTAAAAAAAATTTGGAGCAAAAAGATTCGAAGGAAATAAAAGAAGCACGAAAAAGAAAAAGACATCGTGAGAATCAAAGGGTATATTATCAACGTACAAAAGGTTTAAAGAAAAATGTAGAAGAATTTTTCCAAAAGAAATTGAATGATTTGCAAATGTAATTAAATTTCATATTTTAAATATTATAATATAAATATATGATTCATATTTTATTATTATTTTATTTTATATTACGATTTCTTTGTTGCGAGTTTAAGAAGAAATTATAGTCCAGCGGGAGGAGTAGCTATATATCGAAATAAGAACTCAATTCATTATTGCATAAATTATATGGATGTGCATGTGAAATACAATAGCGTTTAATGCTACTGTTTCTGATGTTGGTGATATTTGTATAAGTCGTTGCCACTATGGTGATAATCAGTTCATTATTATGGTTGCTGTTTACATCTCTCCAAATAAGTCTTTGCGTGTTATACGAGACTTCTTGTACGAAAATTTATTTATTTATTCTCATGACGCATCTGCATTGCTTCAAAAAAAAATTGGAAAAAGCTTTGATAAATTGCCAATGATTTTAAGTGGAGATTTCAATATAAACTTTGCAGACGATAAAAATCAATCATTAATTGAATTTTTACATAATGAATTTGGTTTAACTATGTCAAATGATCGCAATTTTAGCACAACGAAATACAAAACTACTATTGATGCGGTCTTTATTAGACACTTAAATAGGTTCGAATCAAAACTGTTTGTTTCTTACTTCAGTTATCATAAACCAATTGTATCAGTTGTAAAAATTTGCGATGATGATTCTGATAATAACGATGGTGTAAAAGTCGTCGAAATTATGGATGGAAGTTGATTTTTCTGAGAGATAAAATTTAATGTAATATATAAATAACGATATAATATTATAAATAACAACATATAAATTGTCATATTTGTGTACGATAGCGCAATAAATAAACATTGTATTCTACCTCATAAATGATAGTACTTTTATACTTATAATTAAACATTACGTTAATATTAAAGTTTTCACTTCTGCCGGCACTCCCGGAGTGCTACCGGTGTTTTTTTTTTTTTTTTTTGATTCGATTAAAGTAAGAGCCCCACGGCTGCCCAATTTTAAAACACAGTAACTGGAAAACTTTTATACCTGATTTTTTTTAGTATTGCTGCCTTTCTAATGACTTTCAAACCTTAATTTCAAGTATTTCTACTTCAAAGTTTTCATATTCAAATATTTTCTATTCATAAATCAAATTTCTTATCAATTTGGCGTGCGAACTTTTTTTAACAAAAAAAATTTTTTTAATTCTTCAAATTGTCAGTTACTGTGTTTTGAAATTGGGCAATCGCCCACCAGCTGCTCATGTACCAGTACATGCTTACTGCATGTATTTGTATGTTTATATTCACAAATATAGATATCCAAATATGGAGTAAGCATGTACTGGTACATGATCAGCTGCTGGGGCTTTTTCCTTAATTCTATTAAATTAAACTAATTCTTAAAAAAATTAAGTATTTTTACACAAGGTACACATCCATAAAGTTGATCGAGGATTGCTTTTAAGCTCTGTACACTTAAAATGGTACCATTTACAACAATAATTGCAGTAGATACTTTTTTTATACTCCGACTCATCATCAACTGTGGTGTCTAAACTTTTTTTACACAACAGGCAATCCCACTCTTGTAATTTTTTTTTTAAATCATAAACTTGCATGACTAATTTACAAGCTTCTGGCGTCAAATGTTTTTTAATTAAACCAGTTTCAACAAATTCATCAAGAACAGCTGATGAAATTTTCTTGGGTATTATCTCTACCTCGTTTTCTTTAATCAAATAATTTGAATTTAATGCCTTAGTTGTTATATTTTTATCGACAAACCAATTTAACATAATAGTGGTTTTCTCGTAGGTTGATTTTTTGTTAAACGGTTTATCAATTTTCTTTTTCTTCGTTAAACCCATTGCAGTCTGTTTCCAGCCTTTCGGCCTTCCTCTTTGTTTAATTGCTGGGGGGGGGGGGCAGTGATTTTTTCTAATATTTTTCTTTTTTTTTCTACATTACTTGTAACTTGAGTTGAAGAGGATGAACATGGTACTGGAGATACTGATAAGGGTACCGGAAGAACTGATGACGGTATTGGAGGTTCTGTAGATACTGATTTTTTATTATTCTCTGTAATGGTAATTAAATCATTATCATTGTTCATGATTTCTGCAGTAACAGGATCATTGTCACCATAAACTGTACTGATTCCTGAAATCATTGATAAGTTCTGAACTTCAATTTCAAAAGGATCGGATGAATCAAGATCAGGTACGTTTAATATTTTTCTCTTTTTTTGTTGAACTTCAATGATATTATTACTATTATTATTTTTGTTGTAGGATTCATCGTCGTCACTGCTGTTAATGTCATCGCTGATATTGATGCTCCGTTCTCTAAGATTAATTCCATCACCACCAACTTGGCTAGTACCACTGTGATCATCGTAGTCACGTTCAAAATTCCGGCTTCTAGTATCAACTTTGGTGTTATTTTCATTGCTGCAGCTAGCACCATCATTATTATTTTGACTTTGACCTTTAAAAACAGTTTCATTATCACCGTCGCTAGAGATGAGAGTACCATCGTCGCTATTAATCCTAATACCGAGATTGTTTATCGATTGATCATGACAGTTTATTACTTTAACAATCATTACTTCTTCGTCGTTTTTATAGGCGTTACATAAATCACGAATGTTTTGCATGCGTTGGATATACAAATCATTGCTTTTTTCTGAAACTAAGCGTTTTTTTATTTTTAAATTCTAAAATAATGCTGTGAAGCGGGAAAGAATAGGAGTTACGGATAATTATTACGTGAAGCGTTCTAACATTCACGCAACAGGATATTTTGGTGAGAAAGGTTTGAGAAAGAATTAAGGAGAGGAAATAGTATAAGAGTGTTGGTTTAATATACTTTTTGATTCCTTTATCTCTGGCTTTCTTAATTGTCATTGAATCACGACAATAGTACACAGCGTTTGATTTTTTTTCAAAAATTTTTATTTTTTCCTCCAATTCTTCGAACGAATCACAAGTATCACCTACTTTGAACATATATTCTTCGTCTCTGCCATCTTTATTCTCGTTATCATTATCCAGATTACCTTCAATTTCACTGTCTTCATCGTCTTCATCGTTGTCTTCATCATTTCTATCTTCACTGCCGTTGTTTTCGCACATATCTTCACCTATCTCATCTTCACTCCCGGTGACTTCATCCAAATCATCTTCGAAATCATTATTTTCATTAATTTTTTTTCTTCTTTTTTGATCATCATTTACTTTACTTCTTATTCCTATTTCTTTATCTTCATCTATGAATTAAAAAAGAGTTAGTATTTAAAATGTATTAATTTTCATATAAAATTATAATTACCCATAATTAAATTCCTTTTTTTATTTTAATTGTAAAAATTTTCACATTAAAATGACAGATATTTGTTTAGTTATTTTTTTTTTTTTTTTTTTTCAGAAGACAATTGCTAAACGATAAAAATAATAGGCTATTATTTTTTGAACATTATTTTTAATTAGAAATAACTTCAGTTAATAAATTTTGATAAAAATTTAATTTATTTATTTATTGAATAATTATAAATTATATTTCTAGTGTTATAATAATTGTTCTTCAAAAAAAAAAAAAAAAATTTTTTTTCACTACCAAAATACTTCTTATACATAAGTTAAACTTTGTACTTACCGAAATACGATTATAATTGAAATACATTGTTTCTACTTACCTTCTCATTTAAATCAATTTTTTTAAACTTATTTTGACATAATTTAAACTATTAATTTACTTTTTTTTTAATTTCAGAATACGAGACCATCAGCATAAATTATAAAAAAAAATTATTGTACAATTGTTAGAAATCAAAAATTTAATTTTTTAAATGAAAATTCAATAATTAAGTTCTTTAATTAAGAACTTAAACATTAAGTTCTTTTTTTTTAATGCAGGACGAATAATATTAGTCTAATAAGATGAACTATTCGTTCGAATAAGTTTTTAAAATAAAAAAAAATTATTATTATAGCCGGACAAATAATTATTTATAATTCATCCGTTTCCGTATGAATAGTGACATCGTATATTATACCCGAGAAAGAATGTTTCTACATAATCATATATAATAATATATAATCATACATGATTATGTATGGAATTGCATATAAAATTATATATAATTGTAACGGGTAATTTTTGGGTGTTTCTCCTTCTATCGAAATACGTTGAACGATAAAACGATAAACGTGAAACGATAAACGCCCCCCCTTTTGCTCGAATCTAAAGCTCGCCGGAGTCCAGGGTAAAAAGGGGTTCAAACCACAATATTTAAATCGAAATAGAATCAACACGACTCAGTTACCTATAAACTATAAGTAATTACGTCTAATGATTAATTCAAAATGTCAGACAGGTTATGTTAGAGATAAATAATCATTTATTTTAACAAAATCAATCAAATATGTTAATGAAAAAGGTTACAAAATAAAACAAAACTCTCGTGGTACAATTTTAGGTTATATCAAACCTCAAAAACTAAATCTAACGACAATAATACAAAAAAAATGACTTCATAAACGTCGGTCAACGCACGCGTATCAAGGCCCGATCAAAACTGGTCTGTACAAGACAACCTCTCACACAATCTCGCTCCCGTGAGCGTCAAAATCGCGAACTAAACTCCAAAAATTGGTTACCCGTTTCCCCAGGAGACTAGCCGTCACCCTGGGCCCTAATCTCTACCCTGAGAGCGGATGGAGAGTATCCTCTCCGCTCCCACCTACACGGCTTGTGATTACCTACCGGATTTTTGACAGAGGGTCAAAAATCCAGGGAAGTCAAGTCTTGTTGAGAGTTCAAAAGGTACTTACCAGTGTTCTAGACGAACCAAGGTAATGTCCCTCCAGCTGTTATTGATAGAAGAGTATTCCCACAATAACACTCTGTCACAAGACTCACTTTTCCGTGCAAAATTTTTGGGCTTTATCATTTTCCCAAAAACTCACTTGTAACGAACCAGAATGATCGTTTTTGCCATCTATACCGTGTTTGCAAACTATCAATTTATTTGGTATTCCTTCATTCTCTCTCCATTCTGTCCGTCAAATTCCGAGTTTAAATATCAAATATATTCGATCGGTTTCAACAGATTACACACAAATTTGACAGAATACATTCCCATACTAAAATTTGCTCGGGACTTAGAATAATTTCTTTTATAAATATTTTTCTTTTAAATAATAATTGTCATTTCTTTCATTTTACATCCATTCGTCACTTTCTCATATTAACTCGGCTCCGGACTTAGAATAATTTCTTTTATAAATTGGAGATTTACAATAATTTATTTCCAAAATAATTAAATTAAATTAAATTTTCTTTGAATAAATTTTAACAAAAACAAAGATATAATCACAAAATAATACTTTTATAAAATAATTATTATCCCGTCTAGATATTCCATTGGTAACTAAATAATTAAACATTAATGGTTTTTAAACAAACGATATTAACTAAACAAAAGAATAATTTTTCGATCTTTATGATCAAATCTAAATTAAATAATAATATTTTCACAAGTTTTAGTGAATAATACTCTCAATAACATAAATTATCATTAATAATAATAGAATAATAATACTGTACACATAAACAACAACTTAAATAAAGAAGAAACGATTAAATAATATTAAATAATAAATTCAAAGGAGAATACGCCCGTCGAAGTATCAGGCGAACATAAATGATGAAGAGTAGGTAGCTGCCGTCGTCTCCCTCCTCGTCCCTTCTCCCGTGCCCTACTCCTCGGCTGTCCTGTACTAGCCTTCTCTCTCTGACTCAGTCCCTCTTCCCTACTCTAGACCCTTTTTCCGACGTTTGGGTCACATAATTATATATGACTATATATGAAGCAATATACAGCCATGCAGGATATATATAGTTCCATATACAATTATACATAAGTATATATAATTATCAGGGCCTGGAAGTTGGGGCCAACAATTAAACTTAAAAATAGAGCAAATTTAAATTAATAATCACAAGCGAAATGACGATCGCGAGCAAGTTCAAGCGCTTAAATACTATACTATATTTTAAGCATAAAATGTCAAAATAAAAGTGAGGTTGGCATCAAAACACGTGGGTTTGAACAATACAATCTGACATCAACGACAAAACTATAGAATAAAATCACAAGTACAGGATAATGTGAAATATTTACAAATGTTTCATGAAATTTCAGATAATTTTTAGCAAAAGTCTCCGCGTACAGATTTAGCTAGACGAAAGAGGAGCAAAGTTTTAGAAGCGGATTTTAATACTTGTGTGGTAGACAACAGTAGATAAAAAAAAATAGTTGACTTAAAATAATTCCGGTCAAATACTTGAAATTTATAAAAAATATAATTTTTATATTTTTACACTTTTTTCTATTAGGCTTAACTTTTTGCTGGTAGATATAGAAAAACATATTCTCTACAAAATAATCTCGAAATATTTTTGGCTCAGACAAGCTCAAAAAATATTACACAATAATTTCGGTTAAAAACTTGAAAATTACTAAAAAATTAGGTTTTACATTTTAATTTTTTCCTGCTGATCGATTTAAGCTCAAGTACAATCAATACAATTTAGCTATTTGCCACCTTAGTTTTCTTGTCTTATTTTTTTTGTCTTATTTTTTTTGTCTTATTTTTCTTGTCTTATTTTTTTTTGTCTTAAAATTAGACATTAGACAAAAAAAATTAGACAAAAAATAAGACAAAAAAAATAAGACAAAAAAAATAAGATAAAAAAACTAAGGTGGCAAATAGCTAAATTGTATTGATTGTACTTGAGCTTAAATCGATCAGCAGGAAAAAATTAAAATGTAAAACCTAATTTTTTAGTAATTTTCAAGTTTTTAACCGAAATTATTGTGTAATATTTTTTGAGCTTGTCTGAGCCAAAAATATTTCGAGATTATTTTGTAGAGAATATGTTTTTCTATATCTACCAGCAAAAAGTTAAGCCTAATAGAAAAAAGTGTAAAAATATAAAAATTATATTTTTTATAAATTTCAAGTATTTGACCGGAATTATTTTAAGTCAACTATTTTTTTTTATCTACTGTTGTCTACCACACAAGTATTAAAATCCGCTTCTAAAACTTTGCTCCTCTTTCGTCTAGCTAAATCTGTACGCGGAGACTTTTGCTAAAAATTATCTGAAATTTCATGAAACATTTGTAAATATTTCACATTATCCTGTACTTGTGATTTTTATTCTATAGTTTTGTCGTTGATGTCAGATTGTATTGTTCAAACCCACGTGTTTTGATGCTAACCTCACTTTTATTTTGACATTTTATGCTTAAAATATAGTATAGTATTTAAGCGCTTGAACTTGCTCGCGATCGTCATTTCGCTTGTGATTATTAATTTAAATTTGCTCTATTTTTAAGTTTAATTGTTGGCCCCAACTTCCAGGCCCTGATAATTATATATAATTTTATATAATTATACATGATCATATTTGAAATTGTATATGAGGTTATATATAATAATGTATAATTATATGCCTATATATGGATGTTGAAAAACCCTCAAACTTATCATTTGGCATCAACAATCGCACGGACCATGACGAGAGAGCTAGTCATGGTACTGACAAAAGCACGGACCATAACGAGAGAGCTAGTGGAAAATTACTCTAATCATAGTGGGAACGAATAAGCGATTTCCATAGGCCCGCTAGCTCCTATTCTCCCACTCAAGTGAGTGGAAGGTAGCGGGCCTATCTCTGAATGTAGCCCGTCCCCACTACAACCGAACAGTAGGAGGGACTGGTTCTGAATTCTCATTGGTTGCCGACCTCTCTGCCCTCTCTACCGGCTAGACGCCTTTAAAAACAGCAGCTGCTCAAGCTACGACACAGTCCACTTCAAACCACCGAGCGAAGAAGAAGAAGAAGAAGAAGAAGCCAAGGATCTACAGTAAGCGAGCAAGGCTTACAACTACAGTGCAGTACTTTGGATACCAAACGTGCAAGGCTTGTCTATCCTCGACTCAACTACCTGGCCAACTCAGATCATATCGGCTACGTTGTATCCGTCTCAACGACAACTACGATCGAGCATCATCGAAACAGTTCTTTTCAGAACTAATTATTCATCACTCCAATACAGAGAGTGAGAATAAGTCATCTCAAGACTACTGCGTAGTCTTAACTACAACGGTCTTTTTCAAGACCAACCTTAATTAAGGCTCTCATTTAAGAGCGTGTGACTAACAAATCATCTCCAGACTACTACGTAGTCTTAATTACAACGGTCTTTTTCAAGACCAACTATTAATTCCATTTGTAAGAAAACCTACCCAAGTTTGAGGGAAGGTACCGGTATTATAACCGAACATTTTTATGGTCCCTCGAGCCGGATCTCCCCTCAGCTTGGGTAGTGATCAGCGACATCTCAAGACATATCTCTGAGCGTGCGTAACATTTCTTGAGATTGGGTTTCACTACTTTGCGCATTGCTGAGCACTAAGTGCTGCGGGAAGTTTTGTTATTCAAATCCTCAAGGATGTCGGCACTTCAGGCGAGACTGTCGCTGCAGCAGTCCAAGTACGCATTCATCATGTCTCTTCAGAAGGAAGTCCAGGCAGAAACGCACCACAATTTCAACATTTACGTGGCCAAGGCAAAGCTGCTAATGCTTAAAACTAACTGTGAGAAGTTTGAAGCCGAGCACGAAAAGATCATCCTGTCTAAGGTCGAGATCCCACCAGACGATCCTTACATCAAGAATAACGCCTACGAAACAGCTATGCAGTGCGTTGTTAATATCCAAGCTGCCCTGGAAGAAAGAATCTCAGAGTTAGAAGCAGCTAATCCTCCTAGTGGAACTAGCCTTGCCAACGTAAGTCTAACCGGAGGTACAGCAGTCAGACCATAATCATTACCCAAGATTCCGATTCCACCATTTTCTGGAAACTTCGGAGATTGGAGAGCCTTCTCAGATTTGTTCGTCTCACTAATCGGTGAAAATACAGCCATCTCAAACGCAGAAAAGTTTGTCCATCTCCGCAATAGCCTCTCTGGAAATGCTGCTAGTCTCATCTCCAACATCAAAATCTCAGCTGACTCTTTCCAAGTAGCCTGGGACATGCTAGTCAAGAGGTATGAGAACAAACGACTTCTCATCGCCGCTCAACTGGATAAGCTTCTGCGCTTGAAGACGCCAGGAGTTCGGTCATCAGCAACTCTCAATGCACTTCTCAATGTTGTTTCTGAGTCGACTAACTCACTAAAAGCCCTTAGACTTCCAGTTGACCAATGGGATTCAATCATAGTCCATCTCATGACACACCATCTAGACCCAAGACTCGTGAAGATTGGGAAATGCACCTTGGTAAGCAACGGAGTATCCATCTCTAGAACAGTTAACTGGTTTTCTAACTGGTGCTGCTAGAGCTCTAGAAAGCATTGAAGAACAATCCAAAACAGCTTTGAGAAAGATAAAACCAGACACAAGGCCATCTCAACCAGCAAAGGTTCATCACGTCATCTCAGACCAACCTGGAACGTCATCTCAAGCTGAACCAAAACCATGGGTGAAGGATTTGAACAACACCTGCAAGTACTGTGGCAAGAATCATTACCTTGCCTTTTGTCCAGACTTCTCAACGAAGCCAGATGCTGAAAAACTTCAGCTAGTCAAGACCGAGCGGTTGTTTCAACTGCTTAGGTAGGCACAACTTGTACAAGTGCAGTAACACTCAAACTTGCAAGCTGTGTAAAGAGCGCAATCATACATTATTGCATGGCTTGTTTTCAAAACCCAAGGAAAAGCCAGCATCTCTTGCAGCCTTTTCTGACAAGTTATCATCGCTGTCTCAACATTCCCAGACAGAAGACAAGCCAACTCCACAATGACGGTGGCAGCCGTCTTCTTGAACCCCACGCAGTCATCTCAAGCCAGGAAGTCATCTCAGATCAAGAGCATCTCAAACTGATGTCAATATCACGAAATACCGCCAGTCCTCTCAGACAATTGACATCTCCAAGTCATCTCAGCCAGAGCAATTGCCTGCTCAGGCAAAGGCAATAGCTTTATCAGCAATTAACACAAGAACTGCAGTAATCCTGGCTACATGCAAAGCACTTGTAGTGTCTCCTAACATGACCAAATATACAACTCGTCTTCTCATCGATCCAGGATCAGAATTGACATTAGTCTCAGCCAAGCTAGTTAAAGATGCGAAACTCAACCAAATAGCAGCTGTAATACCAATATTAGGCGTGGGTAATCAGTCTTCAAGCAAAACCCTTGGTCAAACGAACTTAACTATTGAGTCTTGCATCTCACATAAGCAAGTCCATCTCAGAGCACATATCTTGCCTCAAATCACCACTAAGATTCCATCAGTCTCCATCACAGATCAGCATTGGTCTCATCTGAGCAAGCTAGAACGAGCAGATCCAGACTTCCTGAAGCCTGGACACGTCGAAATCCTCATAGGGGCAGATACGCTTAATCAAATACTAGAACCATCTCCAATAATTAAAGGGCAATCAGATGAGCCATTAGCTATTCACACAATCTTTGGATGGGCCTTTCTTGGACCAGCATCATCTCAAGCACGGAATCACCCTCTCAGGTCGCTTCATACTGTGACAAACGATGAGCTTGTAACAGGGTAAAATTACCCTTAATCGATAGTCACCGGATATCGATAATTATTCGACATAGCACTGGCGCGTCTCGATCTTCGGGCCTAAAGGGAGAATAGGAGGGGGTGTTTGGGTTAAAATAGGTGAGTCGTGCAGTGGAAAAGGGAGAAGTAGTGTGACCGCCAGACTGAGTGCCACGGAAATCAAGAAGGACCGATCCCGGAGTAGTGACGAGACGAAGGAAGCCAATACAACTAGGACTTCTCCTCAACGAGTGAGTTGGATCATCGTTTTGTTCGTCAAGGTATCAATTGTTGCTCTGTGGGAGAGAAGTGGACCGCGGTTTACCGAATACCCAGTTACTTCTCCTAATTATGTATTGGATCGTTAATCGACGAAAAATTTATATATAAATTAATTGTGGAATAATTGCTAGTTTTGGATTTGGTGATTTTCATGGGGGTTTATACCCGGAGATCACTTAACCGACCTTGTGGGAAAATTTAATACCAGAAATTATCAATTAATTATTAACATCCGAAATTTCGTTAATTTTGTTGTAATTTTTATAACAATTAACTTAGTAAAATTGATTGATTTTTGTCATTGGAAAAAAATCGACAAATTTTGATTCGTGGAATTTAAGTCAAGCGTCAGTTTTTGTGAGTAAATTCCAATACCCAAGGTCAAGCAAAATAGCTAGCAAATGTTCTAGCAATTAAAATTGAATATTTTGAATTGTGTCAAATTTTTATGTGATAAAACTAGAAGAGGATTATTGATAATTTTATTAAGAATTAATTATTAAGAGTAGTTTACATTAAGAAAATTATTAAGAGTTAATTATTGACGATAAGAAGGATTGGAAAATTATTGAAATTTTATATTAGGAAAGTTATTAATTGAAAATATTATAGAGTAGAAAATTATTAAGAATTTTATATTAAGAATTAATTGTTAAAATAATATATAGTGGAAAATTTATCGAAGTTAATTTATATTGTAAAATTATTTTATAATTATAAATTTAGTAATTTTGGGGATTAAGTCCGTGAATTAGTTAAATTAATTTTACTGAATTTAATAAGTTGGATTAAGTCCAAGAAATCAGTTAAGTGAGTTAAAATTGTCATAGTAAAGAATTAATCGAATTAGTTAATTAAACTTATGTTAATAATTTTGAAGTGATGTAAAGGTTTATAATTAACAAAAGTTAATTCAAGGCATTAAGCCTCTGGTTCTA
The DNA here is from genome assembly GCA_018835575.1 of Cotesia chilonis. NCBI lineage: Eukaryota > Metazoa > Arthropoda > Insecta > Hymenoptera > Braconidae > Cotesia > Cotesia chilonis. The sequence continues at coordinate 96,004 of RJVT01000256.1, forward strand.
TAGAGATTAGTTCAAGCTATTTGGAAATTGATTGTTAATTGAAAATTGTCGTTTTATTAATTACTAATGATTGAATAATTTATTTTAATAATATTGTAATTAAATTAAAATCATTTTTAATTTAAATTATAAAATTCAATTAAGCGAAGTGTGGGTTATGTGTGTGAAGAATTGTACGGGTTATGCGTGATAGAGAGTGTTAATAGTGTTAAGTTCGGTAGTCCGGTGGACTTAATTTTAAGTTAAAGTGTGTAAAGTTAGTTCGTTTTGGTAGTCCGGTGGACTTATAATTTTAAGCTTAGTTTTAGGCCAGGTGTGGGAGACCGTTTGTTCGAAAAAGCCCATTAGTTTTACGCCAGGTGTGGCAGACCGTTTGTTTGAAAAAGCCCGTCTAGTCATCGTATCGTCGTTGGAAGGTTCGTTTGTAAATATCGTTTATTTCGCAGTTATTCTCCGCTTCGTTAGTTAATAAGTTAGTTATAGTGTGTGAGTGAGCGCTTAAATTGTTAAGTTTGTTAAATTATATTGTTAATAAATATTGATCAATTTTGTTAATTAAATTTTTATTATTCAACAGCACCTTCCTCCACTCTCTCTACCCTAAGATTAAGTTTTCTCAGCTCTGGACCGGTTCCAGGAACCGTGATTAAAAATCCTGGTGGCGCCCTAATAATTATATTGTTGTTTAGTTTTGTTGTTTATTCATTTATAAAATTGATTAGGGGCCAACCTGAGCAGGTAAAACTGTTACAAGCTCCAAGACTCCCTCACAAGGTTCTGGGTTCAGAAAGAAGTACCAGATCAAACAAAGCCATCTCTCAGTTTAGCAGAAGCTCAATGTGAAGACTATTACACTAGCACACTCTCACGAAACCAAGAAGGTCGCTACGTGGTGCGAATACCACTATCAGCTGAAATCTCACAATTAGGAGATTCCAGAGCTCTTGCTTACCGGTGTTTAAAACGACTTCTCAAGCGTCTGGACTCCGACGAACTTCTCAAACAGCGGTATAAGGACTTCATGCAAGAGTATGAAACATTAGGCCACATGGTAGCGGTTCCAAAGGATGCCCCTGAACCTAAACAAGTCTACTACCTACCTCATCATGGAGTTCTTCGAGAACAGAGTACTACTACAAAGCTCAGAGTCGTTTTCAACGGGTCGTGTAAGACCACCTCACAAGTATCACTCAATGACATTCAGCATGCTGGTCCAAAAACTCAAAGGACATATTTGACGTATTGCTGTTCATCAGACGTTTCAAATTCATCTTCATGACTGACATAGTGAAGATGTTTCGACAGATTCAAGTCCATCAAGATGATTGGGACTTACAAAAAATTCTCTGGATCAACCAACAGAACGAAGTCCAAGAATATCAACTAAAAACAGTTACGTATGGAACTCGATCAGCACCATACTTAGCTTGCAGAACATTGATCCAACTAGTGGAAGATGAAAAGGAGAGTTACCCATTAGCAGTTGACTCAATCCTAAAAGGCAGTTATGTTGATGACATCTCAGGTGGAGCTGACTCAATTGACCAGCTCAACACAATAGCCCAACAGCTTAACAGCATGTGCGCTTCAGCATGTCTTCCATTAGATAAATGGAAAAGCAACACACTAGAGTTTATTATTCCCTCGACATCTCAATCTAAGGACAAGTCATCACTTCACACATTTGATGAATCATTATCAAAGGTACTGGGTCTCTCCTGGTCATCAACTCATGATCAGTTTACGTTTCAAAGCTCCATATCAGAAAGTGCAGTAATAACCAAGAGATCAATTCTCTCAGAAGTAGCTCAACTCTTCGATCCTCTCGGTCTCATCTCTCCAGTGGTCATTCAAGCCAAAATTCTGCTCCAGCAACTTTGGCTTGAGAAGCTTGACTGGGATGATCAACTTTGCCCTGATACAGTAAATCAATGGGCCAAGTTTCGAGAAGACATCTCAAAGTTAACTGAACTTCGAATACCCAGATGGATTAATCTGCAATCTAATTCATATTCAATACAACTCCATGGATTTTCCGATGCATCTCAGCTAGCAATGGCTGCTGTTGTTTACCTCAGAGTCACTGATCATAAAGGAAAGTCGAAAGTCACTCTAGTCTGCTCAAAAACTAGAGTCGCTCCAATCAAGCGGCTAACCATTCCACGATTAGAGCTTTCAGCTGCTGTACTTCTCGCCCATCTCATAAGGCATACGCAATCTACATTGAACTCCAAGATGTCCCAGTATTTATGGACCGACTCTTCAATAACACTTGCATGGGTCAAAAATAACCCCATGAAATGGAAAGAATACGTTGGAAACAGAGTTTCAACTATTCATCAAACACTTCCAAATGCAAGTTGGAGATACACGTCAGGAAAACTCAATCCAGCAGATTGTGCTTCAAGAGGCCTAAACGCTTCTCAACTAATTAATCATCATCTCTGGTGGACAGGCCCACCTTGGTTAGCTCAATCTCCTGAATATTGGCCAATCTCCGTAGCTCCATCTCCAACAGAAGATCTCGAGGAACGACCTGGCATTTCATTAACAGCAGTAATACAACCAACAATCTGGGACTTGATCGATCTTCCATGTGTAAAAACATTTCACAAAGACCTTAACAAGTTACTACGAATAACAGCACTATGTCAACGAGCCATCTCATGTTTCAAACGGATCCCCAACTCGAACGTATCAACATCTCCAATTGGACCTGCAGACTTAGAGAAAGCAAAACTATTCTGGATAAAAGCAACTCAGCAAGCATACTTCTCATCAGAGATCAGCACCATCATGTCAGGGAAACCCCTAGCAAAGTCTCATGCCCTCTCTAGACTAACTGCAAGATTAGATCATCAAGGTATACTTCGAGTTGGAGGACGTCTTCAAAATTCTCAACTTGATCATGACAGCAAGCACCCACCCATTTTACCTCGACAATGTAAACTTTCTGAACTTCTCATCGCAGATGCTCATACCCGGACCTTCCACGGTGGAACTCAACTTACACTAATGTACCTACGACGTCAATGTTGGATATTAGGAGGAAGAGCTCCAATTAAGTCTTTTATCCAACGCTGCTTGGTCTGCGCCCGAATCCGAGCAGTCCGAACACAACAGCTTATGGCTCCTCTTCCGTCATCTCGAGTAACTCCATCATTAGTTTTTGAAACAACTGGAGTTGATTACGCTGGACCAATCACATTGAAGACATTCCAAGGAAGAGGTGCAAAGAAATTTAAAGGGTGGATAGCAGTCTTCGTCTGTTTCTCAACGTCAGCAATTCATCTTGAAGCAGTCTCAGATTACTCAACTGAAGGCTTCTTGAAGGCATTTCGAAGATTTTCTAGTCGACGAGGAATCTGCAAAACATACATAGCGATTGTGGAACTAATTTCAAAGGAGCTGACAATGAATTAAAACGTCTCTTCTCCCAGGCTACATCGGAATCAAAAGAGCTTCAACGTCTACTCACTAATGATGGTACAAATTGGAAATTTAATCCCCCAGGAGCACCGCACATGGGAGGAAAATGAGAAGCTGCAGTGAAATCTGTCAAACGTCATCTCCAATCGTCAATATCAGAAACCAGCTTCACATTTGAAGATTTCTCTACTCTCTTAGCACAAGTTGAGGCAGTACTCAACTCAAGACCTCTCAGTGCTCTATCAGATGATCCAGAAGATCTCTCAGCCCTAACTCCAGGCCATTTCATTCGAGGAGCTGCGCTCAACTCTATACCTGAACCATCTCTAACTTCCGTGAACGAGTCAAGACTATCTCAATTTCAACGGATCAGGAACGATTTCAACAATTCTGGAATCGATGGTCAGCAGAATGCTTATCTGCACATCAGTCCATCTCAAAGTGGCACAACCAACAACGATATTAAAATAGGGTCTTTAGTGCTAATAACTGATGAAAGACTTCCTCCTTCAAAATGGCCTCTCGCGAGAGTAATCCAACTTCACCCTGGGAAAGATGGACTTACTCGAGTAGTCACCTCAAGACAGCTACAACAACTCTTACTAGACCAATCATCAAGTTAGCTTCTCCCACTCGCTCCTCACCAAGAGTCATCCGATTAAAATTCTGCATTCCTGCAGAATTTGGGGGGGGGAGAATGTTGAAAAACCCTCAAACTTATCATTTGGCATCACAATCGCACGGACCATGACTAGAGAGCTAGTCATGGTACTGACAAAAGCACGGACATAACGAGAGAGCTAGTGGAAAATTACTCTAATCATAGTGGGAACGAATAAGCGATTTCCATAGGCCCGCTAGCTCCTATTCTCCCACTCAAGTGAGTGGAAGGTAGCGGGCCTATCTCTGAATGTAGCCCGTCCACTACAACCGAACAGTAGGAGGACTGGTTCTGAATTCTCATTGGTTGCCGACCTCTCTGCCCTCTCTACCGGCTAGACGCCTTTAAAACAGCAGCTGCAAGCTACGACACAGTCCACTTTAGACCACCGAGCGAAGAAGAAGAAAGAAGAAGAGAGAAGAAAGAAGAAGAAGAAGAAGAAAGAAGAAGAGAAGAAGAAGAAGAAGAAGAAAGAAGAAGAAGAAGAAGAAGAAGAAGAAGAAAGAAGAAGAAAGAAGAAGAAGAAGAAGAAGAAGAGAAGAAAAGAAAGAAGAAGAAGAGAAGAAAGAAGAAGAAAGAAGAAGAAGAGAAGAGAAGAAGAAAAGAAGAAGAAGAAGAAGAAGAAGAAGAAGAAGAAGAAGAAGAAAGAAGAAGAGAAGAAGAAGAAGAAGAAGAAGAAGAAGAAGAAGAAGAAGAAGAAGAAGAAGAAGAAGAAGAAAGAAGAAGAAGAAGAAGAAGAAAGAAGAAGAAGAAGAAGAAGAAGAAGAAGAAAGAAGAAGAAGAAGAAGTGGAGGAGAAAGAAGAAGAAGAAGAAGAAGAAGAAGAAGAAGAAGAGAAGAAAGAAGAAAGAAGAAAGAAGAAGAAGAAGAAGAAGAAGAAGAAAAGAAGAAGAAGAAGAAGAAGAAGAAGGAAAGAAGAAGAAGAAGAAGAAGAAGAAGAAGAAAGAAGAAGAAGAAGAGAAGAAGAAGAAGAAGAAAGAGAAGAAGAAGAAGAAGAAGAAGAAGAAGAAGAAGAAGAAGAAGAAGAAGAA
>RJVT01000257.1:0-63595 GCA_018835575.1 Cotesia chilonis
AACCAACTTAATTTATAATCTGGAATATTTCTCTATATACTTTTTATATTTCTCTATCTTCTTTCTATACATAGAGTTTATTGCACCAACTTCCTCAATGTAAAACTTTATATCATTTTCTGATAAATTTTTAAAATTCTTATAAAGCAATATTTTTTTTATTGTGTCTTCATCGAGTTTCATTTAGGGAGTAAAAAACCAATAAATATAATTAAAATAACAAAATTGTACTTAGAATTAAGTTATTGCTAATAAAACAACGAATCTAGTAAAAACTTAGGTAACTTTGTAGTAGAAATAATTAGAGTGCTATCATAGTAATTATGCTAGAGTTACAAATATTTATTACGTCAGCATAAAACCCCCATGTAAATTTTATAAATTTATTACAAGAACAAAAAATTAAAATCTCAAAAATATTGACATTTATAAGATACTTTAATTTATCAATAGTGAAATGATACTTAGAATTTTCTAATTCAAAAAAAATTGATTTGGAATTTTACACATTTAATTTAATGCTACTCAGGTTAAATTTTTATATAAGAAATTAGATTTTCTCATCTAACAATATTTCCTTTGTAATATTTACATTAGTAAACTTTTTGTTTAACTTTAAAATTCCAGATAAATTATTTCTTATTAATTTTTTATAAAATAATCTAAAAAACATCGACACGTCATCTTTACGCCCCACAAAATTTGTTTCTTTTTTATTTTTAATATACAAAATAAGCATTTTTTTCAAGGTAATGTAATAATTTTCATTATTTAAAAGAACATAAATATATTGGAAATATTTCTTTATGTTCTTACTAACCTTTACATTAACTCTTTGTTTTAAAACATACGCAATTAGTATTTTTATAATAAATTCCTTGTTAAAAAGTTCTTGCTCTTGTTCAGCATAAATAGAATAAGTATATAATTTCTTTTTAACCAGAGAAATATTATTATTAAAAATCTCATAAAGTGTATTTACCAAACATTTATTGTCTAATTTGTTTTGTAATTTAAAAATTACATCTTTTAAAACACTAGCAGATCTAAATTTGATATTTTTTAATATTTCTATTGTATTTAAATCTACTGAATTAATTATATTATTATTAATAATGTTATAAGAAATTTGCATAATTTGATCATCACCTAATTTTATAATATGAAATGACGTCATTTTATAAAATAAATATATAGCCATATTTCTTACTTCTTCGTTCTCATCATTTATAGTATTTATAAAATATTCTATACAGGTTGCATAAATTAGTTTTGATTTTGTTTGTTTTCTTTTTAATTTTGTTTTTTTACCAAATTTATAAATTAATTTTTTATAAAAAATATACAAAGAAATTATTGTATTCTTTCTTACAAGATAACATTCATCTTCTAAACCATAAACTAGTATACCAGAATAATCTTTTTCTATTTTTTTAAACATTAAATTGTAAAAATTTTCTAAATCTAATTTATAAAAATTGAAATTAATTTTGATGTTAAAATTCTAATTTGTTTGTTTTGTGACGTCATAAATTTTGTCATTTTTTTGCATAAAGTCTCAATATTTGAAAAAATATCATTTTTTTTCAGATATTCCTTTACAATTGAAATATTCAGGAAATTCGCAACTTTTTATAAATAAAGTTTCTAAAGATTTAATAATAATTTCGTCATGTACGTCATCAAGATAAAAAATAAGCTCTTCTAAATTTAAAGAATCAATACATAATTTTCTAATTTTATAAATGGATCATTATATAAATTTTTAGGAATAGAAAAAGATTTTAAATATTTTATACAGTAAATTAAGGCTATATGTCGAATTTTACAATTAGCATTTTCTAGCTCTTTTTTTATATCTTCATTAATAATTTCTTTAATGTATAAATGTTCTATAAAAATGTAAATGTGGTTTTTAATTGTACAATTTTTACAAGTAGTTTTATCATAAGGATCTGCTTCGGGAACGTAATAGCAAATTTCAAACATTAAAGGGTAAAAAAATATCCCAATGAAAGAACCATCAAATGTACAAGATTTAGCATCAAAAGAAAGTAAATGATTTCTTAGAATTTTCTTTACCAGTCCAAGGTATTGATTTTAATAAAAAAGATATTACGTTAGACTCGATTTTAGAATCTTTTAAATTTACTGGGTTCCAATCTACAAATTTGTTTAACAGCATTTTAGAAATTAAAAAAATGGTAGACACGAAATCTAAAATCTATTTTGGATGTACTTCCAATTTAATAAGCAGTGGGTTACGAGATATTATTAGATTTTTAGTAGAAAATAAATATATTGATATCTGTGTAATAACAGCAGGTGGTATTGAAGAGGACATTATTAAATGTTTGAAACCTACCTTATGTGCGGATTTTTCTTATAAAGGTGTTGATTTAAGAAAAAGTGGGTACAATAGAATTGGAAATTTAGTTATACCAAATGAAAATTATGAATTATTTGAAAAATGGTTTAATAAGACACTTGACAGCCTGCTAGAAAGTTATACTGAAGAAAATCCTTTGATTATAACACCTTCTAAATTTATAGAATTTTTGGGTTTAGAAATTAATGACAAGAATTCTATTTTGTATTGGGCAGCCAAAAATAATATTCCAGTATATTCCCCAGCTTTAACAGATGGTTCTATTGGGGATATGCTAACTTTTTATAAAAAGAGGTCGTGCATAAAACTTGACATTGTCGAAGACATAAAATTAATAAATTTTAGTGGTTTAAATAGTGAAAAAACAGGTGCTATAATTTTAGGTAGTGGACTTATTAAGCATCACATTCTAAATGCAAATTTGTTTAGAAATGGATTGGATTATTGTGTTCTTATTAATACAGCAAATGAATATGATGGTAGTGATGCTGGTGCAAATATTGAAGAATCAATAAGTTGGGGAAAAATTAAACCAAATAGAACATGTGTTAAAGTTGTTGGGGATGCAACAATTTTATTTCCTTTGATAGTTTATTCAACTTTTTACAAATTAAAAAAATAATTTTTTTATCTTTTTATAATTAAGAGATTATTTTTTATAATTAATAGATTATTTATTTAAATCTATTGATCTAATTTTTAATACAGAAATTATTTGATGATATTTTTTTTTATTTGATAAAAATCTATTGATCTAATTTTTAATACAGAAATTATTTGATGATATTTGACAAAAATCTATTTATAATGTAGAGATTACTCGATGACATTATTTGTTATATTTGATAAAAACCTATTGGCGTATTTTATTGGATCTTTGCACGACTTATTTTAGTGCATAAACAAAATAAATTAAAAAGATTTTCTACTTTTTTACAACTACTATAACTTGTCAAAATATCAATAATTCCCATAGAAAATTTGTCATTATCTAATTCTATCCTTTCTTTATTATTTTCATTTATATTTATCATTACCATAAAAGTTATTACATTTGCTTGTATTTAAACTTATTACTAATGAATAATCCATAATATTTAGTTGTCTTAGGAATTCTACATCTTTTGTTAATTGTCCAATAACATTTTGTTTGTTAAAAAATTTTAATTTAAAATTTTTTTATTCCAATCATTTTCTTTTTTAATAAAAAAGTTGCCTTTTCTTTTCACATTAAATCCCTTTAAATCGTAGATTTCTTCAATATTCGTTTTTTTAAATATATTCTCCATTATAATAAATTTATATTCTTCGTTTTTTACAGAGTAGGAATAACATCCTAAAATTTTTACAAGGTAAGAATCTTTATTGTTTTTCATATAAGCAACATATTTTTGATATTCTTAAAAATGTATTAAATTCATAATTTTGTATTATTTTTATTGTGTATAAAAAATCACCAGTAAAAAAAATCAGAGAGGAAGAATTACCTTTAATTAATGGATTGTAATAATATTCAAATCCTAAGTTTATGTTTTTTATTCCTAAATGTGATTTATAATCTTTAAAAATATCATGTTTGTAAATTTTTAAATTTTCATTTTTATTTTTTAGTAGCACAAAGTCTTTGTAATTTTCTTTTTCAGTTATACTTTTTTGTCGATTAAATAACTTTATAATTCTTTCTATTGCACTTACCATTCATTGATAAATATATTTTTTTAAATTAAAAAAAAGGAGAAAAAATTGTAAATGAGATTAAAAATTCCCTTTATTGGTTATTATTCTTATTAACAATTATATTAATGACGTAATTGTAATTTAAAGATAAAATATTAGATATTTTTATAAAATCATATGTATTGATTGTAAGATATTTTAGTAAGCTATTTATATTTAACAGTGTATTATTAATATTCCAGAGTATGACAAGAGAAGTCTGTGAATATTTAAAATTCTAATTCAGTTAGAATATACCTCTGTTGATATTGTAAAAAGATATGTCTGTTGATATTGTAGAAAGATATGTCTGTTGATATTGTAAAAAGATATGTCTGTTAATATTGTAGAAAGATATGTCTTTTATTTGTGAAATATCGTTATATTTCATTTACAAGATAAAAATGACAGTTAGGAAATATCGTTATATTTCATTTCCAAGATAACATTTGTAATAGATTTCTATTTTTTACCCTTTAAAAATGACAGTTAGGAAATATCGTTATATTTCATTTACTTTTTCAATACAACAAAATGAAAAAATAGATTTAATTGAAATAGATTAGATTAGAAGATTGTATTTACAATTATAAAAGACAAAGTAAATGAAATTTACGGAGACAAGCTATTGTATAGACTACATAATATATTATTATTAGAATATCTTTTAGATAATAATATTTTTATTATAAGGGTAGATAGAGACATAAGTAAATTTGTTATATTCAGTCTTTTATCTTGCGGACAAATTAATCAGATAAAATGTAATTTTAAACTTTTATTTATTTCAGGAATTTATAAAAAACTATTAAAAAGAACATTAAACAGTTTATTGTAATGAAATACTCATATCAGTAATTTAATATTATAAACTAATATAATGCAAATTAAAATAGCATAAACTAATATAAATAATATTATAGACTAATATAATGTTGTCAATTATAATCTAAACTAATATATATAGTATTATAAACTAATATAATATTATAGACTAATATAAATAGTATTATAAACTAATATAATATTATAAACTAATATAATATTATAGACTAATATAAATAATATAATATCATAAACTAATTTCTATATTATAAAATATCTAAATTGCAAAGTTTAATTATTTATTATAAATTTAATAACATCTATTTGTAACATAAACTTATTACTCAATTCCTTATAACTTAAATCTTTCTCTTCTTGAATTTTTAACTTTCTTCTTCTGTAAACGTAGATTGTTTTTTTAAAGGTAAATTTATCCAATTTTCATCAAAATTTGTATTTTTTATGTACGAGATAGTCGGGAAAACAACCTGTGGTCTCTTTTGATTTTTTTGTAAATCTTTTTCAAAAATATCTTTTTCTACCCACTCGTTTTCACTGCTTTCTTCTTCATCAGTTTCATTTTCTTCAGAAACTATATCTTCTCCTTCCTCGTCTTCAATTGTACTATCTTCGTCATAATCAACATTCAAAAGACATTTTAAACTATTTCTCGTTTTAAAATAAATCTCTGCTTTTTTGTAAATTGACATACGAAAATCAGAAGATAATTTAATAAATATCTTTTTTACTGGATTAATTAAATCTCCTCGTCTTCTTAAAGACACAAAATTAGGATTTTTTAAATTGTAAATATAAACGGTGTCATCAAATTGCAATGGAATAAAACGAGAACTATGAAAATTTGTTAATTTCTCTTTTTTTGTCACAAAGATAAAATTGACGAATCAGCAAGGCTTTCTTTTCGATTTTTTAGATTTTATAAAATTTTCTAAAATACTAAATAGCCTTTTTAAATTATTATCTGAATCTTTAAATTGTTCTAAAATCTTTTCAATAACTTTAATTGTCATTTCACTATTTAAAAATTTCAAATTGTCAGAAACTATTTTTAAATAATCAATTTTAGACAATGTGGTTTTACTTTTAGAAATAAGTTTAATTGTCTTATTAGAAAGAAAAAGTCTATCTTTTAATTTATAAAACCATCTTCTATAAAAAACCATTCCTCTAAACAATTTTGAATATTTTTTATATCTATTTCTTTTTTTTGTCTCTTTCTTTTGTATTTATACAAAATGTTATACAACTCTTCTATTGTAATTTTATTATTTTTGTGAATTAACAAAGCTAATAAATCCTTAGGAATATTTTTGTCCTCTGATAATTTCCATGTTCTAAGTAATTCCAAGACATCAGGGTGTGTAAGCATGGGGTTGGGAAAAAAGTAATATTTTTTATTAAGTAAAGATAGGAGTTACGTTAAAACTGTAGCCATCAACACTTAGCCTTAAATACATGGTTTTTACAAAATATTCTGTTTTTGGAAAATCATCCCATTGTTTTTTATTGTAATAACTTTATATGTCGTATGTTTTATATCTAAATTAAAAAGTATTGTTTCATTTGTTTCTTCGTATATCTTTCTTACTAAAAATATTTTCAAACCTGAAAATTCTTTATAAAAGTTAATTTCAAGTTTTAAAATTTTTTAAAAAGTTTTTTATATTTTATACACAAAATGACGTCATTGATATATTTGATTTCTGCATAAACAACCTTATTTTTAATTTTCTTTATTTTTTTAAGATAATAAAAGATATCTCCTTTATTTTGATAAGTACGTATTATATTTCTAAAAACTTCTTTATAATTTTCAATTTTCTCAAGTTTTTCATTTACTTGGCTAATAAAATCTTTTTTATTAGTTTTAATTTTTTCATTTCTTATAAATTTTACAATTTCTGATACACCTGTCTCTAAATTATATTTAGTATTATCAATTCTTACCATATCAAAATCTAAAAAGATGTTATATTTATAACAAGTACATAAGTAGTTATATTTTACAGTAAATTGATATTCACTCCTTTTTTTTAGTTTATCTTGTACACTGATGATTATTAATTTATAATATATTTTATAATATTCACTAGTGAATGAAGGAATACAATTATAAGGTATTAAACATTTATAAAAGAAATTTGAGTTTTTAGGTTCATAAAATAAAGGTATTGAAGATAATATTTTTTTTGTAGTAATGGGTGTTGATAGATAAGCTTCTATAAAAATGTAGAGACAATCAGGAAATATTTTATTGACTATTGTGATATTAGAAAATAAAATGAATTTTGATAAACTTCGTCAAATTTGACAGTAAATTTCATAGGGGTCTTTTATAAGTCCCTAATAATTAGGCAACTAAATTTAAGAACAGATATTTTATAGGCATAATTTTTTATTATTTGACATTAAATTTTATCTGATGTATAATTTTTTATTATTTGACTTTGACGAGTGCATAATTTGATAGTTAAGAAATTGACTTTGACGAGTGCATAATTTGATAGTTAAGAAATTGACTTTGACGAGTGCATAATTTGATAGTTAAGAAATTGACTTTGACGAGTGCATAATTTAATAAAGAAAATTGCTTATTGTATGCTATAATGTAATAATTTAAAGCAAAGTAATCTAACATAAAGAAGTACATTTAAATAAAAAACACTACCTCAAATACAAATAAAGATAGTCTTTTAATACACAAAGTACTGCATAAATCAAATCTTATAAGATTGACCCTCAGAAATGACAAAAGAAACAAATTCCAATACAGCATCAGATAATAAACAAATTTTTAAAAATGACACAGCTTTTTTAGAACTAAATGAATTAAAAAATGAAAATACAAAACTTAAGGGAGAAATAAGTCTTTTAAGACAAAATATGTTAACACTTGAAAAATCAAATTATGCATTGAGACTTGAGAAATCAGAAACAACTAAAGCCAATTTAATAAACTCAAAAAAGAATGAAATAGAATTATTAAAAATTCAATATAAAATAAATGAAAATAAACCAAGTTCATTTAAAAGATCTATTGATACATCAATAGATATAAAATGGGCTTTAGAACATTCCAACTCTAGTGTTAATTTTAAACTTGAACCATTTGAATATGAAAGACTTAAATTCTTTAAAGAATACTTCTATAATGATTTTTATCAGTTCAATACAAAGGTAGTACTAAAATACATAGAAGAATTTAGTAAGGAAAAATATAAAAAGTTTTTAGATTATTTTGAGTTATTTGCTTGTAAAATAGATGTCTTCAATTCTTTTTTTCATCTTGTTTTTATAAATAATCATTTTATAGATAAAAAGATATTTCTATTAGATCAAATACCTTTAGATTGGATTATCAATTATAAAAATGGAGAAGCTCTGCCTTTACTTAAAGAAATTATAAAATATAATAAAGAGAAAATGATTATATTTATGTACAGGGTAGTAACAGAGAGACCATTTATAACAAACTTACTAATTGATGTTGGTGTTTTTACAGAAATGATACAGTTAGAAAGCTCATATGTTAGATTCCTGAAAGATGCTATTTGTGACAATTCAGGATTGAATTTAGTTAATAAATTTAATATAAATTTGTTTGATAAAAAACAACTTAAGAAAGTTTACAAAGAAGATTTTATAGATTTTTAAATTTAAAGAGTTTGATATTAATTTATAAAATTTTGAAATTATTTTAAAGATTTGTAAAATTAAAGAGTGTGATATTAATGTATAGATTTACAAAATCAAAAAGGTTGATATTAATATTTTCAATTTAATGATAAAAAATACTCTTTATACTATTTATAAATTTATTAAAAGAAATTAAAACCATTACTAAGATCTTCATCGCCAGGTTTTCTATATTTTACACTTGATTCTTTTTCATCTTCTTCATCATTACTTTCTTTTAAAAGAGCATCAAACATTCCTCCTGATTTATTTGAAGAGAATAAATTTTTCAATGAGGATGTTTGTGGATTAAATATGTTATTAGTATTCTGTTGATTATTTAATATGTTATCAGTATTCTGTTGATTTATAAAATTATTGTTTATAAGTGGATTCATTGGATTATTGTTTATAAGTGGGTTCATTGGATTATTGTTTATATTATTATCTATATTTTTCAAAGGTGGAGTACTCAATTGTGACCAAGGAAATGGATTTTTTAAATTGTTACTTTGATTGAAATTTGTAATAGAAGAAGGCGGTTGCATTGATAAATTATTTGTAATATTAAGATTTACCTTATTTGAATTTTCAAAATTTGAAAAGTTAAGAGGTTTTTGAACATCATTATTTTTTGTCATTTTATCTTTATCAATTAAAACATCTTCTATACTTGTAGATTTATATTTTAAGGAATGTAAAGGATTCTCGAAAATAGGACCATTTTCTTTTATTACAGGTCTGGGAGGATTTGTATTTCTCTCATTAATTTCATTTAAATTATCAAAATAAGCTATTCCACTCTGTTTTAACAACCTATAAGGATCTTTTTCAGTAGCAGGATTTCGTGGTGGATCAGGTTTAACTTTACTGGTAAAAAAATCTTCAGGCTTATTGTAAAATTGATCATAATTTTTATAATGTGCAACACTATCTTTTTTTATTCTTTCTTGAGAATTAGTTTCTATTTTACTTGAAGTAATCTTTTTTTGATACTTTGGTGGTAAAGTGGCTCTTTTACCAGGTGGTCTTACAAATTTCTTTTCTGAAGTAGGTAAAATTGATGGGGTTTCTTCTAACGGCTTTTTTACATTTAAATTTTCAATTGTGGTATTTAAAGTCAAAGATTCCTTTTTATTATTTATAGGACTTTCTGATGTTGGAAATGTAACTACAGGATTTTTTATAGCAAACGTTCCATATTTGTTATCATCCGTTTTATTATTTATATCATTTTCAATTTTATCATTTTTATTATTTCAATTTTATCATTTTTATTATCTTCAATTTTATCATTTTTATTATCTTCAGATTTATATTTTTTTATCTCAGATTTATATTTATTATTTTTATTATCTTCAGATACATTATTTTTATCATACTTAAATACATTATTTTTATTATATTCAAATATATTTTTTTTATTATCTTCATTTGCAGAAGTTGGAATCTTATTCCAGTTTTCAAACCTCTTACTAATCTCCTCACATTTTTCTATAGGAATTCTATTTGTTCTAGAAAGTATTTTGGCTTCCTCTTCCGACAGCCTTGGTTCTTTTTCTGCCTTTTCTATTACCTTTTCATACAACTTAAAAAAATTTTTATGCTGATCAGGTACGTCATCAATAGTAAGATTAGGTTTAAATTTTGTTGTTTCTTCTATGTCAAATATATTTTTTCTCTCGTCATCCTTGTTTAAAATATTTTTATCTGCAAATTGATTATTTAAACTTCTAAAATTATCCATAAAATTTAAATTGTCTTTTTTCGTTTCATTCTTATCTTCAATAATAGTTTTTTGTTCGTCTTCAATATTATTTAATATGTTTGTCGTCTTCAATATTATTTAATTGTTCGTCTTCAATATTATTTAATTGTTCGTCTTCAATAATAATTTTTTGTTCGTCTTCAATATTAGTTTTTTGTTCGTCTTCAATATTAGTTTTTTCTTTATTTAAAGAACTATATTCAAATAATTCAGCCATTGGTTCAGGTTTAATAACAACTGGTGACGCAAGTTTATCAAGGACATCGGAACATCTAACAATTCCTCCTTCCTCTTTTAATTCTGGCTCTGCTTCTTTAGTATAATATTCTTCAGGGAAATCTTTTTCATCTATACCTAGTTTTAATTCACTTTTTCTTTTTTCTTGGTCATACAATGCTAATAAATTCATAGTATCTTTCATCATTTGTTTATCTAAGGACTCATCCATTTTAACTCTTATAACACCATTTGATTCTTCTAAATTATTTTTCTTTAGAAAATAATTTTTTTTATTTTTAAACTCTAAACACCTTTCGTAAATCTTAGCATTGTCGAATGTTGGAACATTCAAAACAACCGTACATGTAAATGAGGGAATGACGTCATCATAATATTCAGGATTACTAATTATTGTTTTTACCATTTCTACCTCTTCCTCATATCTTCTATGCATTAATTTCTTATATGCTTTTTCGGCCTCTTCTTCTTCTACTGGTATTTCGTAATTCAATTCATAATCTTTTTTATACCTGGGATGTCTTTTCTGAAAAGTAACCCTCGCTAAATTTAAAGGATAAAAAATCCTAGGATGATAAACAATGTCAGGTTTATAAACATGAAGAATATGTGGAAACTCAAATCCTAATTTCTTAAGTCTTGGTCTATTTAATTTCGAATTTTCTGAAATATCAAATAAATCTTTTTTAGTCAATTTTTTATCTGTTTTATTTCTTTTACTTTTTATCTGAACTTCTAAATTTTTCATTTTTGGATTATAAAGCTTCTCATACTGTTCGTCAGTCAAATCGAGCATTTTTTTATATTTTTCTTCTAAACTTGCGAGATATTTGTCATCTAGATTTTTCTCTAATTCAATTGCTTTTTGGTTGATCTCTTTTTCTATACATTTTTCACAAGGTGATAAATTTTTTTTCTTTTCATTTCTAATATTTTTACAAATTGATACGCTTTTTGGATGCTTATCATAAAAGCTATTAATTCTTTTTACATTTTTTTCACTAAACCATTCTGCTTCTTTTTCTTTTGGTACATCTCCTAATTGAACTTCATATTGCTCTTTACCTAAAAGATCACTGAGTGGTAACTCCTTGGCTAATTTCACATGAATAGGATTAGTCATATCCATCCAACGAGGTAATACAACGGTCTGTATATCATTTTTATAAATTGGTACAAAAGGTTCCTTCTTCTTAAGAATTCTTTTTATTTTTTTAGCACTTTCGTTAGAAACTTCACAAACTCTTTTAAATTCCTTTTTTATAAATTTCTTATAATCTTCTTTATCTTTAATTGTCACAGGAGGATTTTTTTTCAATTTTTTAAATTTATTAATTTTGTCATATGTTTATTTATCATTCTATGAGCTGCTCTTTCACTTATATCAATAATCAATGGTTTAATTTCCTTAATGTCTTCTATTTCTAAAGCATGTTGTTTTAAAAATTTGTCTGTTAACTTTCTGTGAGAAATGACTTCTCTTTTAGAAAACCTATTTCTAAAAACAGAATTTATAATCTCCTTGACTTTAGTAAAAAAATTCATAAGGGGGTTTATAAAATTTCTATTTATGCATAAAAAAGTTAAAAACAACAAATTATGCAAAAACCAACAAACTCTTTGTAAACAAAAATTGTTTTTTAGATAAAGTTAATAAAATTTACAATTTTAAAAAATTATTAATTTATAAATATGTTTTACAATATTAAAACCACTTAATGAAAATATTACAAAATGAATATATTTTAATTTTTGAATATGTCTTGCAAAATCAAAATAATTGATTAAAGATATCAATTAAAAATATAATTTAAATTTAATATGTTTCACAATATTGAATAAAGATATTAAATTGTAAATGTCTTGAAAATTAAAATATTTAGTTTAAATCATTAAACAATGAAAATGACTAAAAAGAAATCTTTTTATTGATTAAATTATAAAAAGAGACTTGTTTTTTTTTAATTTTGTATAGCTTTATAAAAATAGACATTTGAAATCATTTTAAATTTCAAGGTATAAAAATATTTTTTATGCATAAACAATGGGAAAAAGAACAGGTATGAATAAAATTAGGGAAAAAACAAAATGGTTTAGTTGTGAAAGTCCATCAGAAGAAACAATTAAAAATATATTGGATTTATTAAATCCTGTAAATGAAAATATTAAAAATTAAAAATTGTACCCTCTTTATGGAAAATTCTTTTTCACTCCAATTCAATAAAATGACACAACTAAAAACAGTTCAAGAATACGAAAAAGAAATTGAAAGATTATCTAATGAAAATTGGGAAATTAAACATCAACTTGCACATTTAAAATCTAATCCTATTTTAGGAGTAGATGAAGATATTCAAAAATTACTTTATGATTCAAAAACTTCTATAGATATTTTAGAAAATGAAAATAAAAACTTTCAAAAACAAATCAATCACATGAAAGAAATTTTAAGGACAAATAATGAAGAGAAGGATAAATTAATTAAAGATTTTAATGATAGAATAGAAGATGCAGAAAATAAATTTTTAAGTATTGAAGAGGAAAATCAAAGATTAATAACACATATAGAAAATATGAAAAATAAATATGAAAATATTTATCAAGAACATAAAATGTGCAATGAAAAAAATTTAAATTTACAAAATGAAATTACAAATTTACAGAATGAAAATAATAATATTAAAAATGAAAAAGCTACGTATTTTTCTGAAGGAGATAAACTTCTTCAAGAAAATGAAAGAATGACAATTCAATATAAAAATATTTATGAGGAATATTTAAACCTTAAAAATATTAATAATGAAAATATAAAAAAGATAAATCAATTAGATGAGATGATTAACGAATATAAAAATAAAATAATATCATTAGAAAATATAAATAATGAAAATCAAAAACAGATTAATAAACTTAGTAAAACAATTGAAGAATCAGAGATGTATTTTAAAGAATTACAAAAATCTTTTAATAAAGAAACAAAAGATAAACAAAGTTTAGCTTTTGAAAATGAAAATATTAAAGACAATTTATTAAATGCCAATAAAAAAATTGAGATTTTAGAAAATGAAAAAAGAGCTATGAAATATAAATTAAATTTAACAGATGATCATTTGCTAGAAGAAATAAACAAGTGTAAAAATTTTATTGATAATTTAATTAGAAAAGTAAAAAATTTACAGCCAAAAAAAGATACAATAGAATTCTTGAATATTTTAAATATAAAAAATGGGAATATTAATTTTGTTGTATCGGCTTTTAAAATGATTTATAACAAGATGAAAGAAAGAATTGAAGTTTTAAGACGAGAATCTCATGACTTAACTAAATTTAATAAAAATGATAAGCTTTTAAAGATAATTAAAGAATTTACTGAGGAATTTAAAAAAGCTAAAAATGATTTAGATGAGACAAAAGAATATTTAGAAAAAAAGAATATAGAAATAAAAGAAATAAAAAAAGAAAGAAACAGTATACAGAAAATGTATAATAGTTTATTACAGAAATATAACCCTACAACTTTTAAAAAAATATATTAAATATTGTTTATATTAAATTTCACGTCTTATATTATTTTGTATATTAAATTGATTTATTAAATTATTGTTTATATTTAAATTAATATATTAAATATTGTTTATATTAAATCCACGTCTTATATTGTCAATTATAAATAACTTATAAATCAAACCATTTAAAAAATATAGTAATCATTTAAATAACATAAGTATGATCAAAACAATATTTAATATATATTAATCATTTAAATAAAATAAGTAGATAAATAAATTCATTACTAAATTAAGTTTTCTCTATTTTTTTATACAACTTAATAAAAGCTCTTTTTGTATTTTTTATATCTTGATCATTGTCTTTATTAATTTTTCTATTATCAATTTCTTGTTTGTTAAGATTTCTAACAATACTATCCATACTTCTTGGTATTTCTCTATATCTTTCATTTTCCACATTAATAAATAATTCCCTATATCTTTGTATCAAATCCCATTTATCTCCTTTTATATCAACTTTCTTTTTTTAATTCTTTAATAATTTGGTCTTCTTTATAATTTACTAGTATTGGTAATTTATCAATTTTGTTATATTGTTTTGCATAAGTTCTTAAATCTAATGGAGAAAATGGGGATTTAAAACATAAAGGACAAAAATTTCGAATTTCTATATGTCTTCTAATACATAAAAAACAAAATGTATGTTTACAAGGTAGCCAATGTGGTATGTTAATTTGTAATTTACAAATTGAGCAAATATTAATCATATTGATGGGTTAAAAATTGACTTAATTTTTAATTAGTAAAATTTTTCAAATAAACAAATTTGAATTATACGTCATATATAAAAAATCAATATAAGCTATTTAAATTTAACGTTATTGATGAAAAATAAATACAGTTAAATTCTACGCCATTGATGAAAAATAAATACAGTTAAATTCTACGCCATTGATAAAAATAAATATAATTGAATCTAATTGTACGTCATTAGTATAAATAAAGAATATAAACTACTTAATAGATCTGTTTTGTACTTTTAATAAACCTAATATCATTGACTTTAATAAGTTTACCACTTTAAAACAAATGACCAATTACTTGACGAATATACTTATTTTCTGTTTTTTAAGAAGGTTACAATTTTAAGATAGTTTTCGTAAACGTTAACAGAAAGTTTAGCTTTATATCCATAGTTTATTTAATATTGTACATATTAGAACTTAGTGAATATTTATCCATCGCTAAGAAATTTTAGAAATATCAATGGTAGACTTTTTATTACTAAAGTGAGGTAAGATACTTCATTTTATATTGAATATTTTAAACCAAAAATGTAATTAAAGTACATAGTTTTTAAGAAGTCAAGATAATATGAATAAGAAAGTTAGTTAAATTATAAATTAGTAATTAACTAGTTTTAACATGATTTAATAAAATAAAGATCAAATTAATATTTAAAATGATACTAGAATATATTATGTCATAAATTAATTTAAGGAAGCATTCGTAAACGAAGTCTTTAATAAACTTATTTATGCAGAATATTTCATAGAAAAGAAATTTTATTTATGCGAATATTTCATAGATAAGAAATTTGTTTATGCAGAATATTTCATAGAAAAGAAATGTGTTTATGCAGAATATTTTATAATTAAGAAATGTGTTTATGCAGAATATTTTATAATTAAGAAATGTGTTTATGCAGAACATTTTATAAGCTTACTTATGCAAATAGACAAATCTGTTTATGCAAAAATATTGCAAATTTTATATCCCTTATGGGTAATGTTGTATCAAAAAAAAAATCAACGCGAGAAATTATTAAAAGTATTGATAAGTCAATTAGTCAAGTAGAAAATAATAAAAAAAGTCTAATAAAATCACAATCATGTGTTAATACAAGACTTATATATTTACTTCTTATTTTGTTGATACTCTCTATTTTATATGCTTTTAATAATCAATACAATATTTTCATACTTTCTATTCCACCTTTTTTGATTTGTGGACTAGCAAAATTTGCTTTGTCAATGTTTTATAAATGGCGTCTAGAAAATGTTTTGGAAAATTTAGAAGATCTTCGTCAACAACAAAAGGAATACATTAAAATGTTAAAAGATGAAGAAGAATATAAAGATACAATGGAAATATTAAATAAGTATGAAGACAGTACAATTAGAAATAAATCATTTAGTAGAATTACACAAAAGAAGCCTAATGTTCTAGATAAAGTGGCAGATATTGTACTAGGAGATGATCCAACTAAAATGTATGCTTTAATTTGTTCAAGTTGTCATTATCATAATGGGATGATTCATCCAGAAGACGATCTAGAAGAATATAATTGTTATAATTGTGGAACAAACAACATTAGAAAAAAATAATTTTTTACCCCTATGGATGTCAATCTTAGAGTTTACAAAATTGCAACACCAGAAGCTTTGGATTTACTAAATAAATGTTTAAATAAAAATTTTGAAGGAATTTGGCACACATCTTTAGAAATTTATGGGAAGGAAATTTTCTTTTCTAATGATGTCATTAAGACACTTCCTGGTATGTCAGGACACCTTCTTTTGCATGAAACTATACACATGGGGCAAACTGACATAACTGAGGACGAATTTGAATTGTATCTTAAGACTTTAGAAGACCAATTTGGAAAAAACACTTATAACATTTTACATAACAATTGTAATCATTTTACAGATACGTGTATGCAATTTCTAGTAATAAAAAAATACCCTCATACATTTTAGAAGTACACGAAGCAGCTATTGAAAATGATATGGTTTCAAAAATGGTAGAAATGTTTTTTAAACATCCAAATAGTAAAGAATAAAAAATTGTTAATTTTTGTCGTCTACAAACATAAACTTGTTGTGCATAAATTGTATTAAAAAATTTCTGTACGATGATTGGCTGTTTTGTATTAATTTTCTTATTTTAAAAAAATAAAATTTTAATAATTATTTTTTATTAATTTTTTCTTAGTAACTTTTTTAGGTCTTACAGGTATTTTATCACAATAATCGTGCACTTCCTCTTTAGTTAATTTTCTGATTTTTATTATCACGTCTTCCTCATTATATTCCTTTGTTTCAAAATCTTTTGCAAATTTTAGACGTATGACATTTTCTTTCAAATCAACAAAAGCAGAATCCTTGACAATGCTTTTTATTTTTGCAATATCAATTTCTTTATTTACTTCAAATCTAAAAAGTTTACCAGCATAATCATTTTTTAAAGCAATTTTAGCTTCACTAAGTTTATTTTCTTCAGATAATTTCTCCTTTTGCAATAAAAAATCTTTTTTTTTCATAATAATCAAAAAATCACCTCCCTTATGTCTTTTAGTCGTATCTTCTTCAATTTCCACTTTTTTATCCATAAATTGCATTTTTAAAGCTTCCTCAATTGCTTCAACACTTTCTAGTTCAACAAAAACTGACCCATTAAATTTTTTATTTTTTTCCCGTCTCATTCTTATCAATTTTGGTTTTATATCAGCCAAAATATTTTCAATGTCTTCTAAAGTACTACTTTTGTTAAATCCAGAAATATAAAGACATCTGCTGTCTATATCATTATCACAAATATAATTTTTAAATTCTTCAGTTTCTATTTTTTTTAAACAACTGTCTTTACATTCAACAACATTGCTATCAACTACGAATTTATTATCATGTCTTTGTCAGCATTTAGTTCTCGCATTTTTTTAAAAGTCAAAATAGTGTCTATAGGAATATAACCGTTATTTAATAACGACTGTTGCTTCATAAAAGCATCTTTACTAAAATTTGAATCACTAAAATAAAACTCAACTTGTTTTTTAATTTTTTCTAAAGACATGGGGTAAAAAATAGTCAACTTATAAAAAATTAATAACAGTTTATTTTTCAACTATGTATTTAAAAATATCCTCTTTAAGTATTTTAACTGAAGAATGGGGATATTTAAATACACCTGTTTCATTTCTTACACCTATTTTTTTATAATTTCTAAACATTTCTCTTCCCTCATGACTAATAACACAAACGTCAATATTACTACCACTATATAAATCATTCATAATACCAGCTTCTATAGCAGAACAAGCCAATTCAATGGCTTCTTCTTTGTTCATTGATTTATAACCTGCTTCCAAAACGGAAATTGCAGCTAAGCTACCTGAACCTAATGCTGTGTATGAGACAGAATTAGAAGAACCATGTGGGTAAACATCGTATAAATGAGAACCTGTGTCATCTACCCCTCCTATAACTAAAGCAGCTGATATATGTCCTTGGTAAGGATGCAGGTGCAATTGACATGTTCTTACACAATGTACAACTCTTGGGAGTCTATTGTATTTTTTATTGAAAATACTCATTTCCCCGCTAGCCTTTCGAGTAACTCTTGTAATATCACCAGAAGTCCCAGCTCCACAGGCCTGAATATTATCAGAAATGTAATGTATTTTATTACAATTTTTATCAGCTACTACTGGACCAGATGTACTTCTTGTATCAGCACAAAGTACAACTCCCCCATTGTATTTGACTCCTACTATTGTGGTTCCTGTTTTTGTAAACATTAAGGGATCTAAAAATTATAATTTACAATTACGATAAATTTTAAAGCACTAGTAAAAAGTTACAAACAAAGTTCATTGGTATGAAAAAAAATTATAAAATATTGGCTAGATATTCAAAGTATTTTTAACAGTAATCAGACCTGTATTTACAAAAAAAAACATTTAAATGATCACTAAGTTGCTTAGTTTTTCTCTGTTATATAAATAATTTTAAACATCTTCAACATTAGAATAAATTTTTAAGACCAAGACATTCTTTCTAAAATTATTTATAATGTGTATCAATTGAAGATTGTAGCTAATTTAAATTACCATCGCGTCTTAAAAAACAACAATACTCAATTTGGGAATATTTAAATATCAAGTTTTTCAGGTATTATCAAAAATCTCTTTTTTTTCTTGTTAATATTTACTATTTCATCTACGTAAGTAGTCCCTTAATAGAACTAATGTTTCCTTGTATAAGTGTCAACCCTTTTTTATATTTGTTAAAATTGCAAATCTTCTTTCTTATGATTTATGCTATTTTAAAATAATTTTATAACCCTTTATGTCTGATGAATCAACAAGTTTATCATTTTTAAGTTTAAATTGGTGTGAATCAAAACAAGATACATCTCTCATCTACCCTTTTATTTTAGAGCCAACCTTTACAAATTATTATTTAGAAATATCCTACAAATTAGAAGATTTAATTAAAAAAATTAAACAAATAAATTTTACTTATAAAATAACAAACGATGATGTAATAAAAGTAATAGATATTAATAGTAAGGAAACACTATTACAAATTGGTGTATGCGAGTTTACTAAGGTAAATTTTACGAATATATCAGATTTTAAATATTTTATTGTTCTTAACAAATTAAAATACAAAAAAATTATAAACAGTAGAAACAATAAACTTTATAAAGAAAATAATGGAAATATTAAATTAGAAAATGAATATGAAGAATTAAAGAAATTTATGTTTGATTTACAGATAAATAATAATATTAATTTTTTTATATTGAAAATGATATTGATCTGTTTCGAGAACTAAAAATATTTTAAGATGGTTTTCTACAGAAAATAAATTTATTCCTAAAATTAAGACATTTAAAAAAGGCAAAGAATTTGAGTACATGGAATATATTTTGAGTAAAATACCAGGAATAAGTAAATGTGTAGCAAGAAATTTAACAGAAAGATTTCGTACCTTAGAAAATCTTAATTCGTTTATTCGGAATAATAAAGTTGAAGAGATGAGTGAAATTATTGTAGAAGATTTTGAGAATAAAAAAACAAGAAAATTAGGATTATTACAAGCTAATAAAGTCTATCAGGTTTTTATATCAACAGATGGAAATGAAAAAATAATTTAAGAATACTTAAAAAATAAATTTGGTTAAGCAAGAGGTACTAACTTAGAAACTTAGTCTAATAAATGTAGATGAATATAGAATTAATAAAAATGGTATGTAAATTATACAAATATCAAATTATTTTCTTATATTAAAATGACCTTAGAATTAGAATTTTTTTATAAAACAATAAATGAATTATTTTGTAATTTCACATTTTTAATATTTATTAAGTGTGTGTCTCTTTATAAATTTATAGTTAAAAAGGTTCAATTTTTATATTAAATTCTATGATTGTCAGTACAACCACTTTTTATCAAAAAATTTTAGAAGACAGAAATTTGGTGTATTTTAGAAGTTAGAATAATTATGTAAGTATTAAGTGCACATTACTTGCAATAATGTTAATTGTGTTTCAAAATACCACTTTCCCTATTTATAATAAATGTTAAAAAAACAAATACAAGGCAAAATCATATTTAGATGATAAATATTAAGCTTTAACAAATTCATCATTAAAAAATGAACAAATAATAATTTTAGATTATAAAAGCAAATATTCTCTAATATAATTTTGTTAGAATAAATTAGATTTCTGCAATTGTTTAGGTATTACAAGTTGCCTTAATTGACGCTATAAATCATAATTAAATATTTTGCAAGGGTTATATGAGCTGTTTTCTTCCTGTCTTCTGTCAATAATATTGTCATATTTAGTTTGCCAATCCGATATAAATATTTTTTATTCGTAACATGTTTTAAAAGAAAGGAATCTACATCTCAAAAATATATTAACTGCCCGATTTTATATTAAAGT
Organism: Cotesia chilonis; assembly: GCA_018835575.1. NCBI lineage: Eukaryota > Metazoa > Arthropoda > Insecta > Hymenoptera > Braconidae > Cotesia > Cotesia chilonis. Next base: position 20,880 of record RJVT01000257.1, read on the forward strand.
ATTCTAACGTTGTGGTTTTTGCCTTTTACAAACAAAGTTTTGTTATTTTAATTATGCATTTAAATTTTACTTTTCTATATTTAGAAGAGCATAAAGATAAGATATTTTAAACCATACAAGACGATACAGTGCTACTAGCCATTCTCAATTGACGAAACAGAGTTTTTACAAGTCTAATCACCAATATTTAATAGAATACAATTAATTGGATATTTTATGCATCATTCTAGAAAAAAATTATATTTTCTGAACTTGTTTTTAATAATTTAATTATTTTTAAACATCTAAACCTAGCCGTATCTTTTTCAGCATAAGTTAATATTTATTTTCTTAGGATAATTTTAAAATCAAAGATTTTTCGTATTTTACTATTAAGCAAATTTCGAAACTAGTAATCTTTAGATCTAAATTGCTTAATTTTCTATAAAAATTTAGTTTCAAACATTTCCATTGCTTTGTAAAAGTAAAAAACTTAGCAATATAAATTTTAGTATCAAAAAGCATTTGATTATTGTAGTGCCGATTTTATTATTAATAGTTTATCAAACTAAAATTTAATTTTAACAAGGTTTTACTGACTTAAGTAAATTATGACATTTCGACAAAATATATTTATATTTCCTTTTCTTAATTGTATTTATAAATCTTAAATATAATGTTACTTTAAATTCGCCTATTATTATTATTATTTCTTTAAATGTTATTTTGTCTTAATCATTTTTTTAATTAAATTGTCAGCATCTTTCAAAATTTATGGCCTATATAACAAGACAAATAGTAAAGCTTAGACAACAGAAGTGGTTTTATTCTTTATTTTATTTTTGTACAAAATTTAATAAATGTAAAATAGATTTATTTGACAGTTTAAATAAGTCGTTTTTTTAGAAAACGAGATTTAAAAATAATTTAATCTAAAAAGCTGTTTCTTTTTAAATTTAATTATTTTTAATTATAAAATAGATTTCAACCTTCCCCCATAATGATTTTATTTTTCTTTTTTTTTACTAACTTAATTACTAAAAATTTCATATATGTAACCGAAAGAGATAACGGTAATTCTGAAATATATTTCTTATTTGATGACGGAGAATTGATATTAAAACCAAGAATAATTTTTTTATTTGAATCTCAAGGAATAGAAAACAAAAACATTAAATGTCCAATACCATTAAATGAAGAAAGCGAATATTATAAAGATAATAAGCTTGTTTTATTTCCGTTAGATCAAGATTACTTATATGATTTATTAACTAAAAATAAAAGGTTTCTGAGGGCTTTCTCAGAACATTATGATTGTTATATTTTGAGTGAAAATTTTCCAGATACTGTAAAATTATACAAAGCTGTAGGAAAAATTGATTTTTCAAAGTTTTACTATTTGAAAATAATAGAATCATTAACTGAAGACAGTGGTATGATAAAATGGATTGATTGTGCGAATTTCAATATTAAAAAAGATACAATGTTAGAAATCAATTTAAGTGATGAGAAATCTGAGGATTTAGCTCCAAGATTTTTATATTATGAATATATTGAGAAATATTATCTTTTTGAATATTTAAAATTTAATATTGTAGAAACGCAGCGTTTTGATCATCAAAAAATTAAAAAAAATAAAAATTTCGAAATAATTTATGAGGATGTTACAGAAACCTGTAATGAAAAAATCGAACCAAAAAAGAAATCTAATAACAGAATAATCATCATTTCAATGTTGGTTTTATTACTCAGTGTATTTCTATTTTTTTTAATAAAATTAGCTGTATATTGAATTTAATAGAAAAGATTAAATTCAACTTTTGTTTTTTAAAATTTTTATATTGATTTATTTTTTTTCTTATAATAGAATTTAAGTTTTTAATAACTTAAAATCAGAACTAATAATTGCCAGTTTAGGTTTCAGTAAAAGCTATAGATTTACATTCAGGTACATTTTTAATACATTACAAACAAATTTAAATTATGGCAGTTATATTAAAAAAAAACTTTTTATAATTTTAAGCAAAAAAAAACTCATTTAATATTCTGTAACAATTCAATTGAACAGAATGAGGTTTTTATATATAAAATTATACTGATTATCAATTGCCTTATCATTTTTGTAATAATTATTGATAGATTATTATGTTCAAGATTTTTAAGAATTAATAAAAAAAATTAAATTTTACTATTCAATTTATATATACTGTTATTAAATTTTATATATACAATTTAATTATAAATATGTTACTCAATTTAATATTTGTTATTATATTAATTTTCTTATTTAAATGTATATTTGCTATTATATCTTTTTTTAATTGAACCTGTCTTGTTAAATTATTTCAAATGTAAATAAACTAATTTACTGATGATGACGCAAATTTACAATTCAAACTTAATATAGTGCAATTTATTAATAAAACAAATAATAAACTTTATCTGTAGTTGATTGACATTTTAAATAGATTTATGAGTCATATAAACACGAAAGTTTATTCGAAAATGATTTCTTGATTTTTTAATGACTTTTGAATAATTTTTAATTTTATAAATTAAAAATATTTTAAGGTAAATATCATTAATTCAAATTTGATAGTTTTATGTTTTTAAAAGAAATAAACAACTTTGTTTTTTATTTTTTTTAAATTAAAAAAAAAGTATAAATACAAAATTGTTAAAATCCCTTATGAAAAGTTTACTTTTATTAGGGTTTTTGTTTACTGCTCAATCTAGTAACAAAGATGTTATATTTGCTTTTAAAAGACATAATCAAGAATTAAATTATTGCAGTAGGAAAGAGGTTGCTTTTAATGTACTGAAAGGTACTTGTAGAGAATTCTGGGGTAAAGCCTTAAAAAATCCAGTTTTTAATAATGCCGTAATTTTACAATCAAAAAAGTTGGAATTAAAAAGTTCTAAAGTTGTTTATAAAGTATGGGAAAAATACATTCTTTCATTGGCTGATGGACATAGACAAGCGACTATTTCAAAAAACGAAACGGAAGTTTTAGATTTTATTAAATTTAATGGCGATTTGTTCTATAAAGTTATACAAATCATAAGTCAACATATTGATTTTAGTAACAGAATGAATACTCCATTTTTATCAGCTTTAGTTTCCGATTTAGTAAAACTTTTACCTAAATCAGTTGAATTTTACGAAGACGATCTCCCAGGTATTGATTTACTACTGCAGAAACAATTGTACAAAAAGCTATTAAAATTGAAGAAGAAATCAAAAAACATCAATTGGATAAATTTACTTTTGAAGGATCAACTCGACAAGAAATTAAAAATTTTTTCAAAGCCAATAAAATCATTTTACGTGATCTAAATGATTTATCCTCGGTTAGAAAAATAAATAATAATGATTTGTGCTATAGCAATGGTATTAGCTCTAGATTGTTTTACAATCATGGGGAAGATTCTATTCTTTGCAATGATAACTGGATGAAATGTGCCAACTTAAATTTGTTTGCTCCTAATTTTAATGTGTTAAATGATACTGCGTATAATCAATATGATGCAATAGGTAATATTTGACAATTAAACAGTTGTTTTTTTACTATTTTTAAAATGTAAATATTATATTCACATCTTGTTTTATCACCAAAACACAATACAAAAAAACAACTGATCTTTCTAAACCCGTTTTTTATAATTTGCAATTCCAGGCATTGAAATATATCAGCTTTCATTTTAGAAAACTATTTAAAATTAATACCATTTCTTATTTTTAATAATTGCGAACAGATTCGATTTTATATTAGAGGTGAATTATAAAAGTTAAGAAATTGTACTAGAATTAATTTATGTAAACAATATGCAAAGATCTGAACAACTCGTGTCTTTTTAAACAAAGCAATAAATAATTTTTTATTTTATATAAACAAAATCAACTTTTTAATTAAGATGAACAGTTTACTATATTAACATAATAAGATGCTTAAAAACACAATCTTTTTGCAATGCAACATTTTTTATCTATTTGCTCTAAATTAGACAAGACGTGTTTAATTAATACAAAATTAATAATAATAAAAGAATATATTTATATAAAACACACTTGAAAAATAAGTAGTACAATTATTTAGTAACATTTTATTATTTATATTGACTTGCGCTCTTTTAATTTAATCTAAAAAATGAGACATTGCTGGATTTACTCTAGTGGAAATTATAAAAAGTCAACAAATTGCAATTTAAATCTCAATATTTTAAATATGACTACAATAATTTAAAAACATAATTAATTATGTTTTTGTTAAAGAACTTATGTTGTTGACTTTTTATTAATATTATTAATAATTTAATTAAATTGAATAAATATGATTCTTAAAATTACATATACAATTCAGTAACATTTTACATGTTTTATATTAACTCCATAATTTACCATATTATTCATTTGCAGCCAATTTAATATAAATTTGTTATTAAATTGCGTCATTGTTTACAGTAAAATAATTTATGAAAAATACTTATAAATTTTGTTTTAAACGTATTTCATTTTTATTAATTTTCTTAATTAAATTTTATTAAAACTAATTTTTACAGAAAAAGCACATTTTTATATTTGTTAAATAATAATTAATTATGACGTAATTTGTAAAAAGTATAAATACTTTTTTTTAGAACCCCTTAATGAATTTATTGTATGATCGGTTAACATTTCTAACTTTTGATATCTTTAAAGCTTTAGTCAACAATACCGAAGAAAATTTTTTATTTTCTCCAGTTTCATATTTAAATGTAATAGGTATGTTGCAAAGTGGTGCTGATAATGAAACGAAAAATCAATTGGGAAAAATTTTAAATTATGAAAAAGAATATGATAAATTTTATGAGGACTTAAAAGATCTTAATTCTAACTTATTCCGGCCTAACGAAAAAACAGGTGAATCATATTTCAAAAGCAATAATATGTTTTTTTATAATCAGAGAAAAAGAGTTAATGCCGCGTTTTATGATAAGCTAGTCGACGATTTTGATTATATATCACTTGCAGTTAATTCAAATAGCAAAATTGACTCTTTAAGCCAAATTCGGGAACATTTGGGGTTTTTAACAGATAAAAAAGATTTAACTGAAAAATTAGATTCATCTTCGTTATTTGTGAATAGTATACTTTTTGATGCTCTTTGGGCCATACCGTTTTCCTCGGGAAACTACTGAAGAAGATTTTATTAATGGTGATAAAAAAATACGTGTGCCGATGATGAAGACAACAGGAAATTTTAAATACGGTCAATCAGAAAAATATGAAGCATTGCAAATGGATTACCAAGACAATGGTTATTCTTTTATTGCTCTAATGTCAAAAAACGATAATAATTTAATTGATTTATTAACTAATATAAGTGAAGGACAGAACTTTAACGAATTAATTTCTAATTTAAAAAGTTCTATGGTTAATGTGACCTTTCCTAAATTTAATTTACAATCCCTGTATGATATGTTAAATGATATAAAGCTTGAAAATATTCAGGAAGCAATAAAAAGTAATCATTTTTCTGAGATGTTTGTTTCAGAGTCAGTATCTCCACCGGAAATTAGTCAGATTTCAACTATTTTTGTCAGCCAAGATGGAACTTTAGCTTCAAGTGTAACCCAGGCAATTCAATATCTTGAACACTCGAACGTAAATGATTCAATTGAGTTAAAATTCAACAGGCCGTTTATGTTTTTTATAGTGAAAAATGACTCCGAAGACGATTTAAAAGCTAAAAAATCTTACCCAGTTTTTGCAGGAATGTATTCAGGTAAGGAATTTTAATTAAAAAGTGTTTTAAGTTGATATATTTTGCAATAATATTTAGTTTTGTATTTTAAAATGGTTCGTTGACTGTACAGCCTTCTTTTATTGACTATAGTAGAATTTATAAGTATAATTTTTATGATAGGTTATTTATCCTTCTTTATCGTTCGTTTATATAACAAGTATATTTTGTAAATATAACAGTTTTAACTTTGCAAATATATTACTTTTAAGGTAGGCAGAAAAATACTGATTCATATAACTTTTGATTTTTTGATATAAATCTTTATCAAAAAATACTTACTTTAAAATTTCTTTTTATACTATTTTTATGTTAAAAAATATTTTTAATATTAATAACGTAGAAATATTTGTAATTTAATTTCTTTGAGATCAAGTATTAAAATATTTTTTGACAATTTAACAATCTTTTTAATACATAAATAAATTGTTTGCTTGTTTTGAAGTAGATAACAATTATTAAAATTGTAAGTAATATTAACCTATTTATTAAAAAATAAAATTTATTTAGAAGGATCTTTTTTACAAGCTAATGTGTTTGTAATAAATTCATAATAATCGCGATACACTTTAGTGTAAACTAATTCTAACAATATTGCTTCATTGTCTCCATAAATATTATCTAAGTAATTTTTTATTTTTGGATATTTTCGTAAATCCTCGTCATCAACATCTTTAGGCACATCAGATTGTAACATAAATATGAAGCACCTTGCCTGTGATTCCAAATATCTTATTGGATATTTAGATAATAAAATTCTTGGATATTCATATAAAATATATTCGGCTATTAAATTACTATCATTTATATGGCACTGATTTTTATTTAAATGATGAATAGTTATTTTTAAATTATCTTCAAAGTTGATATATTTAACTTTATGTTCAGATTCTTTATAATAAAGTTCATTTATAATGATTTTTAATCTTTTTTGTTGTAAATCGTCAAGTTTTATATTTTCACTTACTTCAAGAAATTAAATTCTTATCAAACATTTCATTTTTATCGTAGAAATCAAAAACAAAGGAAATGGTGTTGTCTTGCAAATATTGTGAACACCTATGAAGCAAAAAGTAACCAAAATAAATCCCAGTGTTTACAAAACAATATTCTAAATTTTTTAAAATAGTCTTATGCCACTTATTGCCTAAATTTAGATCAAGACAAAACAATTTATTCATTTCTTCTTCTGTAAACAATTTTTTTTCTACCAGAAATGAGACAATATTAAATAAATTTTTATATGATGACAAATTGATCTCATTTTTATCTTCTGATTCACTTAAAGATGTATTACCTTCAGTAAAGTCATAATCACTTGAAGACACATCATCAGATGAATCATCCTTGCTATTTATCGAGTCGAAATTACTTAAATTGTTTTTATTTTCTTCATAATTTGTTGATCTTAAAAGTAATAAATAAATGAAGATTAAATATATTTTAAGCATGGCTTATATCTTTATAAAATTTTATTTAGCTTTTTGTGAGTTTTGACATTAACGTTTTTTACGATATTTGAAAAGCTACCAATTATACATCATTTGTAAAAATACAAGCTTTGTATATTAAATTATAAACACCAAGATTATATCATTTTTAATACTACAAATTGTAGATAAATGATTAATTAACTTATGACATTTAAAAATTAATAACAGACTAAATGTTTTTACTCAATATTAGTTTTTTCAATCCTTTAGATTTTGATCTGATAAATTAAATGTAATATCGTGATCATAAAGATTTTTATAATTACTAAATCTAAAAAAATTTACAATTTATTTATTAAAATGTAAATTAATAAAGTTATACTTTTGATAGCATGCTAATCAGAATATGAAGGGTTGCGTTCTGTAATAAACAGTTATATACAACCATTAAAACAAACATATTAACAAAGTTTAAATGTCTTTATTAGATATTTTGTTAATATAACTATTTAGTAATTTTAATAAGCTTATTTCTTATATAAATACTAACTTCGTACTCACAATATTTAAATACATAAAGGTATTTAAATGTTAAAAGCATCAAGCGTATAATTTTTCATTTACAATCATAAAAAAAATGCTTTTGTTCTTTGAAAAGCAAGAAAATATTATAGCTTACAAATTTATTTAAAAGCCAAATATTTATCTTGAAACAATAATTTTGCAATCTTTTTTGTTAATGCACTTGTTTTAAAATTATTCGCAAACCAAAAATTTTTAAAAAAATTTTCATTTTGTAAGATTTTTAAGTTAAATTAAAACAGGTGTTTCTAACTGTAGTCTCAATTGTTTTAATAGCTTAAAGATCTAAAGTCGCGAAGATAAAGGGAAAACATCAACTTTTTAGGCGTAAAATAAATATTTTTATGTCGCAAAAATGCCTAATGGCTTAAATTTACCATTTTTCGGCTCTGTAAATTATCTTTATGGGGATAGAAGCCATTTTCCTATGAAACAAGGCTCTAGTGGTAAGCTGGCGCTTAATAATGCACAAAAGTTGAGATTGCGAAAAAGGGAAGTTTCTAGGTTAAAGTTAAGAACTAATGAGTAAAGGAGTTAATCAGCTAAGAAAACAAATAAATTAGTCAATGAAAAATGGTGATGACGTTGAAAGAAAATATAAATAAATAGTGTGGTTCTATACATATTTTGAAATTTCTTTAACAAGAATTAATCAATAAAGTATTATTATTTGGCCTGCAAATCGCACAATTTAATTTTTAAATTTCCCCCACAACATTGCAAAGTATAAAATTTACAATACAAAAAGATGCGGTCTGAACGAGAGACAAAGAATTTATTAAGTAAAAAAAATTTATCATCTTTTCCTGGATAATTTAATTGCAAATTTTTATATTTAATTAAGATAAGAAAAAAATTTCTGATTACAATTTAATATGTTTTTAACTCTAAATATAATTTTTATCAGATACTGTGCCAGCCAATGTCACTAAAAATAAATTATAAAAAAAAATTAATAATTTATTTTAAAGAGATTCTGCATCTAAAATAATTTTGTTATCTTTACCAGGAAATTTTTTGTCATAAATTTATAATATTCTTGATAAATTCCAATATTAATAGCATCATTGAGAACTATTATATCATAAATTCCCAAACTTTTTAGATGATTTTTTATTTCCGGATAATTATCTAATTTTTCAAAATCAACACCTGTAGGTACGCCGGATTGCAACATCAATTTAAAACATTTAATCTGAGGCAAAAATGTAATATAACGTTAGCTGAAAATAATATTTTAGGAAACTTATACAAAAAAGTGTTGCCTAATACTGCTTCATAGGTTCTATGACCATAGATTAATCCTGAAGGATCAAGAGTAATATCTAAATCTTTATAACTTATAGTTTCGGGACCATAACGAGCTTTTTTATAAAAAAGCTCATTTATAATAATTTTTAATCTTTTTTTTTGTAAATCGTCAAGTTTTATGTTTTCACTTACTTCAAAAGAAATATCTCCATCAAATTCTTCTTTCAATAGAAAATTATTATAAAAACTCTCCAATCTACCATCTCGCAATCTTTCCAAACAGCTGTGTAATAAAAAGCAACCAAAATGAAGACCTGTTTTCTTAAAGCAAAAGTCTAAATTAGTTAAAATTTTTTCACGCCATTTGCTACCAAAATTTAAATCAAGGCAGAATAATTTATTCATTTCTCCTTCTGCAAGTAATTTTTTTTCGACAAGGCTTATGACTATATTATATAAATTTTCATAATCTTTTATATCATCCTGATCAATATTTTCTAATTCATTTAGAGATTTATTAGATCAGTAGACTTTTTTTCACTTGAAGAATCTTCATCAACAGATAAATTATACTTTTTATTATCTAATCAATATTCGTTAAATTTTTTTCATCTTCATCTAAAATCGCAGAACGTGAAACTAGTAAATAAATAGCAACTAAATATATTTTAGACATGGGTTCTACGTTTTTTTTGACTTTTATCCATTTTTGATTTTTTTGACAGTGACATTTTTATATAAAAATGAATTTAAAAGCTATAAAAAGTGTTAAAATGTACAAAAATATAAAATATTGCTTTTACTTAAACTTTTTAATTTCAATAATGTCAAATTAAAATCCTTATCAGAATTTAAACTCTATCAAAATACATGTCAAAAAAAAAAAAAAATAAAAAACAAGTTTTTATAATTTATATTGCTTTATTTAAATTTATTTAATAAAAAATTTGACGTCACAAAAAAACTCACACTTTATAACAAATAAGACTATGTAATTATATTAAATCTAGAAATAACATTTAAAGTAAATACCGTTAGATGAATTAATGATTAAAACTAACAAATATTACAAATTAACTAGCGCTACTCCATTGCCTCTTAAAATATAGTAAAAAAATAATCTAGTTGCTTTTCAAATCTCAGCAATTTATTTTTAAGAGGCAAAAGTTGGAGTATAGGTATTTTTTGTATTCTCCCAATCGTTTTAAACTACTCAAAAAAAATTACAAGATTTAATTTTTCATCTCCTTAATGAATAAAATAAAATGATTGGGAGAAAAAAAGGCGATAAAAATATTCGTCCCACTTTTAAGGGTTAACAAATAAATAAAACGAACAAATGAATTTTTTACCCCTTAAAATAGGACGAATATTAAAAAATAATAAATTAAATATTTAATATATTTTCTAATGCAAATAAATATCTTAATGAAGAATTGGTTCTTTTATCTAACATTACAAACCCTTATTATACTGTTATTACGAACATTATATTATTTTTATCACAAAAGTAATAATAGAAAATTTTAATTAAAAAACTGTTCAAATCTATGTAGTAATTATGTGTAGAGATTGCGATTGATTTACAATCCTTTACGACACGTTTCTACTTAATTAAAGCTTCCCTCTATTTTTTTATATATCAGGTTGTTATCATAAATTCTTAATCATTTCCTATTTGCTTATAGTAACATACAACTTTAGGGGTTAAAAAAATTAAAAAAAGAAACAATAATATTATTTTAACTCCTAAAAGTGAGACGAATATTTCCGGTACCATAAAGTTGTCTGTTATTATACATAGTCCATATTTTTGAACAAGTAGTTATGCTAGTACCTATATAAAAATGGTCTTTTAAGATTTTAAAATTTAGTTTTTAAAAGAGTTTAAAACAAAAGTAAATACTTTTAATTATAGGCATGCGGATACTTTTGTTCGTCATCATATATCTTCTGTAATTCATTACGAATACTTATAATACTATCAATATTATCTTTAATCAGAAACTCTGACTTAAAATTTATCATTCTAACAAAAAGATTAAAATTATCCTGAATAAAATCTATGTTTATAGATCTTAAATCATTTTCTGTTAAACTGTATCTATCACAAAATTGTTTTAATCCTCCATAAAAAGATAGCCATTTTTCTGAAATATTAATAATTTTGTCTAAATTCGAAACATTAGTTTCTTTTTTATTGTATTGAATCGTGTTTATATTTTCGCAAACATATTTTGACATTGCGATTGTCTCATCATTTATAGATTTATAATCACGAAATAAAAAAAACGAGAAATTCAAAGTTAACGCAATTAGAGTTTTTACTTTTTCCACTTCTTCATTTTTCGGGGTTAGTGAACAAAGTTTTTTATAAACACTAACAAAATTAATTTTATTTCCTCTATACCATTTTTCATCTAAATATAGAGAACCTTTTTGTATTGAAAGAACAAAAGAATGCAAAGTCGATAAGTTATTTCCCATAAAAAAACTATCAGGATGATATATAAAATAATCAAACTTTAAAGAGAAATTTTGTGTTGCAAAAACAAATTTGATCAAAATAAGAAACATTTAAGGGGTAATATATAAATTTCTTTTATAGTAAAAATTTTTACACATAAATTGTAATTTTATAAATTATTTGATTAGACGTAATATTAGATTGTTTTTACATATATTTTAAATACTTACAATATATTTACAATTGTATCTTGAATTCTCCAAGTACTATATTGCTGACGTAGTAATTTAAATTTACCATATTACATGTTATTGGAGAAAATGTAAGTACACATTTAAATTAATATTTTTACACGTAAATTTACAGATTATGACGTCATTTCCAATAAATTTGTTATTTAAATGACAAGCTAGCCAATGAATTATTTTGTTAAATATATTTGAAATTTCCATCATATTTTCTAAATAAAAATGATGCTTTGTATACAAATTCTCAAATATTTTCAAGTTTCAAATATAAATTAAAATTTACAATTTATCAATAAAAATAGAATTTACAATATCCAAATAAAAGTAGAATTTTTAATCTACAAATATAAGATGACTAAAAATTTTTAAATACAAAAGAATTTAACAAGTTTAGAATAATAATTTTCAAATTTTATTATAATTTAAAAAGCAATAAAGATGAGCCTCATTGACTTGACAATTTATCAATAAAAGTAGAATTTACAATTTTGTAAATATAAGCAGAATTTTCAATCTATAGATACAAGATGATTAAAAATTTTTATTAAAAGTAGAATTTACAAATTTGTAAATAAAATATTTAATTTAAAAACACATTGTTAAAATTGCATTTTGTATTTTTCCATCAACAACTAAATTTCGTTTTTTCTTTAGCAAAAAATCGGGTACTTTTTCTGTTGGTAACATTTCCTCATAATAAAGTACTCCATAGTCATATTCAGTAAGATGTACTTCAGCTCCTGAAAGCTTCACTGGGATATAAAACTTAGTAAAAAATATTTCATTTTCTTCTTCATCATTTCATGGTACATTTAGTTTTATATTGACTTCCTCGTAAATGTCAACTATTCTTTCGTACAAGTCATCTGGTAAATATTTTCTTAAAATTACACAAACTCCCGAATAAAACGTGTAGCACATGACAATGTCCATATCCCTATTTTCAAATAAAGTCAAATCTTTACAAGCTAAGTTATCAAGCATTTCTTGGAAATAGACAAAGAGTTTATGAGCTTCTAATAATAAAGACTCGTATTTTCTTAATTCTGGATCTTGTTGTATAACAACTTTAATTGTTTACATGATACATTTTCCTTATTAATGTAGTCTTTAACTCTTTCAATAAGATTTTTATTATCAATTGTTTTTATTACCTCTTCAATAAATAATGTACTAGTCATCTCTTTATTAAAAAAATAAGAAAAATCTGTATTAATTTTTTATCTCTTAATGTAAAGAAATAAAATTACAAAAAGAAACATATTATAATGTGTAACGTCTAAAATTGATTTTAAAACTACAAAACAATCATTACAAATGCATATATACTTATTAAAACAACCCCGGTCTTAGAACGTATAGCTTATCTAGTGTTTTATAACAGCCAACATCACAATATAATTAAACACAAAGAAATAATATAAAATCTTGAACTTGACATACCTCATACGTATTCATTTTTGATTATATTTAGAATTTTTAAGGATTTAGTAACTAATTCTAAATTTTTTTAACTTATTAAAAATAAAAAAAATTGTAATAAAACCGATTTTGGTTATTAAAGTTACTGCTTATACATCTTATTATCTATTTTTTTTCTGTTTGTTAAATAATGCTGTTGTCATCTTAAAGATATTATCATCAAAATTTGAACTTTTAGTTATTAAGACATAGATTGTGATATTAAGTTCTTTATATATTTGCAAATTACATGAAACATATACCTGTAATTTAATGAATGCGAATTTATAACCTAGTTTAAAAACAAGTTTTTAAGAAGCTAAATAAAAATTGTATAAAAAATCTAAAAATTTAATTTGAAAAATTTATTTCTGACGATCTCTTATTATTTTTAGAGGGGTAAAATTTTTTAATAAATTGATCATAGTTACTATAACGTGATATAATATTTAAATGGGTTGTACTTGGTTTCTTATCTCTACTTATCGTATCTAAAAATCTACTTACTAGACTTAAGTGTTTTGGAGTTTCATCGTCATCAGCATTTTCAGGCACACCAGTTTGGGACTTACCCCTCAAGCGACTTGCACTTGTCTTAAAGAATCTTACTGGGTATTTACATAATAAAATTCTTAAATAATTTTGAGACATAAAATCATCTATAGCATTCTTTTTATATATGCGCGAATTTTGTTTTTTGTGAATATCATATCCCTTTAAATAATTAATAATTACTATAAAATCTTCTTCAAAACGTTTAATTTTGGTTTTTTTACCAGCTTTATAATAATAAAGCTCATTTACAATAACATTTAATCTTTTTTGTTGTAAATCGTCAAGCTTTATTTTTTTTGTTACTTTAAAAGATACTTTTGTCACACAAACATTATAATATTTAGTTAAATTATCATCTCGCAGGGTTTCCAAACTGCTATGTAATAAATAGCAACCAAAATAAAAGTTATTCTTTTTCAAGAATTTTTCTAATCTTTCTAAAATTTTTTTACGCCAATCATTACCTAAATTTAGATCAAGACATAATAATTTATTTATTTCTCCTTCTGCAAGTAATTTTTGTTCAACTAGACTTGAGACAATTTCAGATAAATTTGGATATTTAACTAAATCGTCCTGTTCTTTATTTTCTGATTTATCTAAAAATTTATTAGCATCAATATTATTTTTATCAACAGCTAAATCATTATTTTTATTTTCTGAGTCAACATTCGTTAAATTGTTTTTATGTATATCTAAACCTTCAGCTCGTACTGTAAATAAATAAATAGCAACTAAATAGATTTTAAACATGGGGTACACGTTTTTTTTATTTTTATATTTTTTTTTTAATTTATTTTCATGTAACGATTTTATACAAAATAACATTTATAAAGCTATGTCTATTATTACAATGCACAACAATATGATTTTGATTCTTTATATAGCTTTAAATATTAGAAGTCTTATTAAAAATGTAAATTTTTTTTTAATTTATCCATCAAAATAAATCAAAAAATAAATTTTTTCAAATTTTATCGGTAAAAAAATTTTATTAAATAATAAATTTAAATACAAAAATTACAATTACTAGTCAGTTTAATAATTCATTATCATAATATAAATGGGAAAGAGATTATTAAGAAGAGTTCTAGACTTATTTTCTTAAATAATTATATTAATAAAATTTTTAAAAGAACAAATTTAGATCTATATTGAGACTCTCTCTGTTTAAAACAACTAATATCTTATGATACATTTGTATATTGACTTTTAATAGCTTAGAAAACAATGAGAAGAAATAACGTGTTGCAAATAATTAAAAGCACGTAAAAAAATTTTGCAAAAATATAATTTTACCAGAATATGTAAAGAATTGACTATCTTATGAAACTGAAACTGAAAAGGACTGTAAACATGATAAGAACAAAAATCTATACAATTTACATAAATTTGATTGTATAATATGTCTCGTTTAATTTATGTACACATTAATTAGTATCATCAATGACATTGTAAAGATACAAATCAGTTTCTAAAAATAATTTTTTTTTCTTATATAACTAATATAAATATTTATAAAAGTATTTTTTTTTATTTTTCATCAAATATTCTTCTAGACACTGTATTTATATCATACTCGTATATCTTCGAATCAGTAGACACAAATATTTTAAAATTGTATTCTGAAATTATGGCTCCTGTTATTTGCGCATTTTCTTCTATTTTTACACACTGACGTTTTTCGAAAGATCTCGCATCAAATGCAGTAAAATAAGTCGACTGCTCAGTGAAAAATATTAAGTCCAAATAATTTTTTTTACTAAAAAAGACATTTCTAATTGCTCCTTTTGTGTTCCTTGTTGTTTACTGCTCAAAACAATCTCTTTTTTGTCTGAACCTATATCCCATACGCTTACAAAGCCATCTTGAGATGCCACCGCGAATCTTGTTGATAAATTATCCCATGTTATACAAAATCCACTATCTTTTACTGTTTTTAATTTCTTAATTAATTTATATTCCGAGTTTATAATTTCGTAAATATAAACATCATTTGTGTCTCCTAACAAAATTAAATATTTTCCATTAGGACTGACGCACGAACAATTTACTTGAGTTATAAAATCAATAATTTGTATCTCACCAGTTTCAATTGATAAAATTCTAAGTTTTTTATCATTGTTAGAAACGTAAATCTTTTTTTCATGTATTTCTATATGGTTATTTATGTTTTCACATAAAAAATAATATTTGTGCTCGTTAGTTATTAAGTTTTTAACGTATAATTGACCTTTTCCACCTCCTACAGCTAAAAGTTCATTTTTTGCGCATAGAGAAGTTGGAGCGAAAGGTAATTCGTGTGATAAAGGGAGTTTTATACGCGTTTCCGGGTCATAAGAATACACTTTATGGGATTGAGGAAAAATTAATAAATTCTGATAAATCTTTAGCATATCCTTTAATTGCCAGTGTTGTGTTTTTACTCCTTCATTGTGAATTTTACGATTTGGAAAAATGAAATCTGATGTATCACGAATTGTATGATCTTGTGATGTTGACATAAACAAAAAAAATATGTTCATTTATAGTAAACAAAAAAAACAAAGTATAAATATTAAGAATCACAATTTACTATTTAAACTAAATATTTAAATTTATTACAAGTAGATTAAATTAAATATATTGAGATGCACAAATAAATATAAAAATTTTACAAATATTTTTAAAATGTACAAGTAAAATTTTTTTATCTTTAAATTTATTACAAGTAGATTAAATAACTATATTGAAATGAACAAGTAAAAATTTTTAACATATCTAAACTTCTACAATACAATTAAATATATTGAAAATACACAAGTAAAAATATTTAAACTTCTAAAATACATTTTAATCAATAAAAAGTGTTAACATTTGAAATGCCTCTTTTTTTCTAGCTGCTAGTTCTTTAAAATCTTCAAATGTAAAAAACCCACTTTTATTTTCACATGTTTCAAAAAGGTCATCTATAGCCTTTTCAATATCTACATTATGTCCAATGTATTGCTAACCATGTCTATCATAGACTTAGCAATATCAACCATTTCATGTTTAGAAATTACACCATCACTATCCTCGTCATAAAAACGAAAAATCCACCGCAATTTTTCAAAATTGCTTCCTTTCATTAAAATGGAAAAGGCAATCAATAATTCATGGAAATCAATAAAATCTGATTGACTGATGTTAATTGTGTTAAAAAGTCTAATTACAAATTTCTTAGGTGATCCAAAAGGAAAAAATCTTTTAAACATCATTTCTAAATCTTGTAAAGTCATTTTACCATTTGGAAATCTTGTTTTGAATTCATGTGACCAATCTTGAACATCTTTAGAAGGAAAATGTGAAAATTTTTTAGAATCGTCAAGATCGAAATGTTTGAGAGAACTTGATCTGTTTCCCATGGATAAAAAAATATATAAAAATCATTTATTTTTTTTTATTCTGTAGGTGGTAAATTAAAATACGAAATTTTGCCTCTGTTCCAATCGTGTAAAATAGTTTTACTAATCAAATCAACGTAAGGCCTATTTCCTTTAGTAATTTTACCATATTTTATCGAAAATTTTTGAAACAAGTCTTCTACGTCTCGGAATTCTATTCCGTACAGCTTAGAAATTTCTGTTTTGTATTTTCGAATTAAAATTTCCACATAATATTCTGGATTTTCTAAATTTTCAATACGAATAGCACCCTTAAAAACTGCCTTTTCAAAATCTGGAATTGGTACAACCCCTGGGCAGTCTATTAAATAAATACTTCTTGTAAGAGTAATGTATTGCCAAACTTTAGTCTCACCAGGAACAGGTGCTACATTACAAACATGTTTATTTCTAAGTGAATTTATAATACTACTTTTACCGCTATTCGGGTATCCTACAAAACCAACACTTGTGTGTTTTTTATCATACAAATTATCAAGCTGACGTAAAATATTAATTAAATTCGTTTTGCCAAAATTATTTTCAAGTGATTGAGCGTGATAGACTAAAGTGGTGTGTTTACTCGAAAAATATTTCAACCATTTAGCAGTTACACCTGTTGGTACTAAATCAACTTTATTTATAAGATAAATTAAATGTTTATGAGGGGCTTCTTCTTTAATATAAGTAGAAATCTTATCACACAAAGTCCCGAGAGGATCACGTGCATCTAAAACATGAATTATGACATCACTGGAATCCAAAACTTTATAAGTTCTTTCCATATTCTACTACTTTGTCCCTTTACAGAATCTTTTTTTATCTCTTTTTTATTAACAGAAATTTCTTCTTTATTTTTAACTAATTCTTCTAAACACGTCACATTTAATTTTGGTTTTTTTCTTGTAGCATTTTTCCCAAAAATATTATCGAAATTTACTGCTTTCTTTTTTTTTGTATTTTCTGTAAGTAAAGAATATGGCACATTACCAGTTTTAAGTAGCACATTATAGGGGGTTTCTATCTTCGAGGACTCTCTAAATTTCTCAAGATCTAATTGAGATATTGTTTTACTAGCTCTAAACCATTTTCTATCAGGATGAATTCTCCCAGTAGAAGCTTTAGTTTTTTGAAATTCAGCTGGTTTTATAATCTCAGCCTTTGAGTTTCTTATTGGTTTATCTCCTCTAATCATATTTAAATACTTTAATTTTTTTTTATTAAAAAAGTTTTCTTTCATTTTTGTGGGATAAAAAAAATATTTTATTTTGACTCTTTTAAAATTCCCTCTACACGTTCTTTTAAATTTTTAGCACCTTCTTCTGTTAAAAAACCATATTGTCATTAATATTTTCAATAATAAAATTTTCATTTTCTCCTATAGCACAAATAACTTCTTTAATACTCGGCTCCGTTTTAACAAGACATCNAAAAAAAATATGTTCATTTATAGTAGAAACAAAAAAACAAAGTATAAAATATTAAGAATCACAATTTACTATTTAAACTAAATATTTAAATTTATTACAAGTAGAATTAAATTAAATATTTGAGATGCACAAATAAAATGTAAAAATTTTACAAATATTAAAAATGCACAAGTAAAATTTTTATTATTATCTTTAAATTTATTACAAGTAGATTAAATAACTATATTGAAATGAACAAGTAAAAATTTTTAACATATCTAAACTTCTACAATACAATTAAATATATTGAAAATACACAAGTAAAAATATTTAAACTTCTAAAATACATTTTAATCAATAAAAAGTGTTAACATTTGAAATGCTTCTTTTTTTCTAGCTGCTAGTTCTTTAAAATCTTCAAATGTAAAAAATCCACTTTTATTTTCACATGTTTCAAAAAGGTCATCTATAGCCTTTTCAATATCTACATTTATGTCCAATGTATTGCTAACCATGTCTATCATAAACTTAGCAATATCAACCATTTCATGTTTAGAAATTACACCATCACTATCCTCGTCATAAAAACGAAAAATTCACCGCAATTTTTCAAAATTGCTTCCTTTCATTAAAATGGAAAAGGCAATCAATAATTCATGGAAATCAATAAAATCTGATTGACTGATGTTAATTGTGTTAAAAAGTCTAATTACAAATTTCTTAGGCGATCCAAAAGGAAAAAATCTTTTAAACATCATTTCTAAATCTTGTAAAGTCATTTTACCATTTGGAAATCTTGTTTTGAATTCGTGTGACCAATCTTGAACATCTTTAGAAGGAAAATGAGAAAATTTTTTAGAATCGTCAAGATCGAAATGTTTGAGAGAACTTGATCTGTTTCCCATGGGTAAAAAATATGTAAAAATCATTTATTTTTTTTTATTCTGTAGGTGGTAAATTAAAATACGAAATTTTGCCTCTGTTCCAATCGTGTAAAATAGTTTTACTGATCAAATCAACGTAAGGCCTATTTCCTTTAGTAATTTTACCATATTTTATCGAAAATTTTTGAAACAAGTCTTCTACGTCTCGGAACTCTATCCCGTACAGCTTAGAAATTTCTGTTTTATATTTTCGAATCAAAATTTCCACATAATATTCTGGATTTTCTAAATTTTCAATACGAATAGCACCCTTAAAAACTGCCTTCTCAAAATCTGGAATTGGTACAACCCCAGGGGAGTCTATCAAATAAATACTTCTTGTAAGAGTAATGTATTGCCAAACTTTAGTCTCACCAGGAACAGGTGCTACATTACAAACATGTTTATTTCTTAGTGAATTTATAATACTACTTTTACCGCTATTCGGGTATCCTACAAAGCCAACACTTGTGTGTTTTTTATCATACAAATTATCAAGCTGACGTAAAATATTGATTAAATTCGTTTTACCAAAATTGTTTTCAAGTGATTGAGCGTGATAGGCTAAAGTGGTGTGTTTACTCGAAAAATATTTCAACCATTTAGCAGTTACACCTGTTGGTACTAAATCAACTTTATTTATAAGATAAATTAAATGTTTATGAGGGGCTTCTTCTTTAATATAAGTAGAAATCTTATCACACAAAGTCCCGAGAGGATCACGTGCATCTAAAACATGAATTATGACATCACTGGAATCCAAAACTTTATAAAGTTCTTTTCATATTCTACTACTTTGTCCCTTTACAGAATCTTTTTTATTAACAGAAATTTCTTCTTTATTTTTAACTAATTCTTCTAAACACGTCACATTTAATTTTGGTTTTTTTCTTGTAGCATTTTTTCCAAAAATATTATCGAAATTTACTGCTTCTTTTTTTTTGTATTTTCTGTAAGCAAAGAATATGGCACATTACCAGTTTTAAGTAGCACATTATAGGGGGTTTCTATCTTCGAGGACTCCCTAAATTTCTCAAGATCTAATTGAGATATTGTTTTACTAGCTCTAAACCATTTTCTATCAGGATGAATTCTCCCAGTAGAAGCTTTAGTTTTTAATAATCTCAGCCTTTGAGTTTCTTATTGGTTTGTCTCCTCTAATCATATTTAAATATTTTAATTTTTTTTTATTAAAAAAGTTTTCTTTCATTTTTGTGAGATAAAAAAAATATTTTATTTTGACTCTTTTAAAATTCCCTCTACACGTTCTTTTAAATTTTTAGCACCTTCTTCTGTTATAAAAACCATATTGTCATTAATATTTTCAATAATAAAATTTTCATTTTCTCCTATAGCACAAATAACTTCTTTAATACTCGGCTCCGTTTTAACAAGACATCCTTTTGTAATTGTAACCATAAGGGTAAGACAATTTCTTATACACAAACATCATATTAATATAATTGTATATCAAACAGTATAATTTTAATATATGAGAGAAACAATATTAATTTAATGATTGGAAGATCTTATAAAAAATATCATTCAATACTCTTTTTTTACTAAACACATCAATGCTATTTATTTTTGGTAAACATACAATTTTATTAATATGATGTTTATGTTTTTGGACAATTACAAATATCTTACTATCTTTTTTCAATATAAAGAATATTACCTAAATATGTAAGATAGTAACCTGGTCTTTTTACCAAAGATCTTCAAACAATATCAAAATACTTTTATATTCATTAAATTTATTTGCACTGTGGGTGTATTGTAGAAATAACTACTTGATGTATTTTAAAACATCTTGATCTTTGTATTAAATTATATTGTTATTTTCCAAATCTGGACTGATCATAGAATCCTAAAATACAGAATTTTGTTTACTCTTATTGTATTTATTTCAAAAAACACATTGTAAATTCTACAAAATGAGTCACTCTTCCATATTTCAAATACATTTCAAATGCAATTTAAAATCTACTTGTGTTAAAAATATTTAAAATTGTAATGTTTAAACACGCAATTGAAAACATAAACACGTCACATGATCCCAAAATTAATATAAAAATTTTATTTGATTTTTTAACCAATACAGTAAGAAATTAAATAAAAAAACAAGCATGTTGTAATGCTTAACGTCCAAAATTGATTTTAAAATTACAAAACAATTATTACAAGTGCATAATGATCATTTAAATAGCTTCGTTTTTGCAAATGGGTGGTAGTATTGCTAGTTTTAATATTATAAATTATTTTAGTACTATTACAGAAATATAAATATTAATTTAGTTATACGGATAAATTAAATTAAAAAGTCATATATAAACATCTTATAGCTCAATTGATATGAACAAATAAGGATTGCCGTCTAATATGTTTAAAATTACACCTTTTAATACAAACAAATTATTTTAGGATTAGTTTATGAAAAATATATTTTGTAGTAATTGTGTCTCTAAGAAATTAAATGTAACAAATGTAAACGCACAAGTACTAAAAGGGAATTATAGCAAGAATCAACTATTTTCTAAACAAAGATAATTTTATTACATAAAAATCCAAAATACATTTAGATTATTATTCTGTAATAAATTACTTTGCTTTATTTGCTTATTTATATAATACACTTGTAAATAATGTTTTGTACTTTTATAAAATATTTTGAATTTATCTTTCAAATGTGTTGTCTTTAAGTTTTAATTCAACTGGTATTAAAATTAATATAGTCAGAAAATCTCATTAATCAGATTGTAATGATATTTTATTTAAAATTCTTTCAACTACAAAAATCCATTAAATTGATAATTTAATTAAAAAAATTATTTATATCCCATGTTTTTAATTGTTATTTGTTTGATTAATATATGTTTTGCTTCATCAGAGGCTAGGCAAAAATCGGGATTAATATCGATTGAAAATTTTAAAGATCTTTATCTTAAGAAGGCTGATAAAAACGATCTTTTACTTAATGATATTACCAGGCTAGAGATTAAATTTGATTATGACAAAACAACAGACATAAAGATTAGCTTACGTAAAGGATCTATTGAATTATCAAACTTCATAAATTGTACTTTTATTATTTATTCAGAAAATGGTAATACAAAAAAAAATATTGATTCTAAATTAGGAGAAAAATTATCTTTTACGTTTTTAGAAAATACGAATTTTAGTTTGAATATAAAATCATATGGTGAGAAATTAGATTGTTTAATAAAACCCGAAAATGAAAGTGATGAATTTAAAATACGGCCATTTAATCCTCAAGCAGAATTAAGAAATTTTAAATCCGCGCAACAGTTTCAATTTGAAATTTTGAAAAATGTATCAATTAAGTTTAACAAGTTTGGAGAAAATTCTTACATGATGGCAATTTTGTATAATGTAGAAGAACTTTTTTTCAAACTTGTTGCGTCTAACACGGATGAGGAATCAAAGCATTACTTAGTACCATTAATTAGGAACAAAAATGATGCAATTAAGTATATGATACAAAGTGATTTAGTCAATTTAAATATATGGCTAGGATTACTAGAAGACGATGCTTTACAGAATGAATCTATTATTGAATTATCTAGAAAGATTGACCAGCATTTAGGAATTTCTAATTAAATTTATTGATTTTTAAAGTATTCTTAGCTAAGCTACTCGTTTTTAGAGCGGAATAAAATATAATAAAAATTATCGATTTTGTACTTGTTATAATTATTTTTCTATTATTAAAATAAGAACTCTAAACTAACTCATTTATTTAAAAAGATAGTAATAAATGTTATTCCTAAAAAATGTCTATAGTGAAATTAGAACTTTTAATTATTGACATAAATCGAAAAATTGCATAATTTGAAAACAATTGAGCAATTAATTCTGTTATTTTTAATGGAAGATTTGTGTTCTACTTAAAGTATTGTTAAACTTCAAAGATGTAACAAATAAACATACAATTTTCATAAAACTCACATATTTTATCTTAATAAGTGAATTTACAAATTTTACTAAAATTGAAAATACACAATTTTTCCAAAATATAATTTTTTTTAACCCCAAAAATGTTAGCCGGTAGAAAAACTAAGTCAAGTCTTAGAAAAAAACAAAGAAAAGCTTTATTTACTGCTGTAGGTAAAGACAGATTAAAAAGAATGAGTAGCCATCTTTCTGAAGAATTAAGAAGTGTATATGGTTTTAGATCATTTCCTGTTTCAATAGGAGACATTGTTAAAGTTCATTCTGGTGCTTACAAAGGAAAGGAAGGACAAGTCTTAGAATTTATACCAAAAGATTACAAAATTACTGTTGAAGGTTGTTTAGAAGAAAATGATAAAAAAGAAAATGTTCCTGCTTTTATAAATCCATGTAATGTAACCATAGTTAAATTTAATATGGAAAATGGAAGAGAAAAACAATTAGAATCTAAAAAACTAGCTAGAGTTGAATTTTATGAAAGACAAAATAAGTTAAAAAGTCAATAAATTTATTTTTTAATATTATTTTTTACCCCCTTATGAAACCAGGATGTAGTGTTTTTGTAGGTAATATTGATTTTGAAATACCAGTTGATAAATTGGTTGAAGAATTGGGAGCAGTAGGAAAAGTCGTTGAATTTAAATTAATGGTTGATAAAAATACAAATAAATCTAAAGGTTTTGGGTTTTGTGAATATGAATCTCCACTTATAGCGGAAAAGGCTATTAAACAATTAAATATTTCTTTTAATGGTAGACCTGTTGTTATAAATTATGCAGAAAAAGATGCTCCTACTGAAACGAAAGAAGAAACGGGTACATTGGATATAAATAATATTATTAATGTACTAAATAACATGGATGCAGATAATTTGAAAGAGGTAATTTTATATTTAAAAAATTTATCAATTTCTCAACCTACATTTTTTAAAGATCTCTTTTCTAAAAATACCGAACTTGTTTATGCACTTTTATATTCATTGAAACTGTTGAAATTAGTAGATGAGTCATTGATAAATGAATTTATAAAACAAAGTTTTAAAATCAAGGAAAACAAATTACAAATATTAGAAAGAATTAAAAGTATAGATGATGAAGAGTTAGAAACTTTTTCTGATGATGTAAGGGAGAAAATAATATATTTACGGAATAATTTATATAAAAAAAAAGATTAAATGTTTTTTATAAAATCACTTTTTATTTTAATAGTATATATTAGATTATTTGGTAGTTGTTATCTTGTCATCAAGATATTATGCATAAGTAGTTTTCATTTATGCACATATATATTTTTATGTATATAAAATATATGTGCATAAATAAAGTTTCTATAATGTCGACGTATAAGATATTAAAAAAAGTTTGCATTAATTAATGTACGGTTGCATAAATAAAGTACAGTTACATTAATTAAATACATATATTACAATGCTTTTGCAAAATGAAATTCAATCCTATTTATAATTATATTACAATGCTTTTGCAAAAATGAAATTGAACAAATAAAATATAATTAAATTAAAATTAAGGTTTAATTTATTGATGTAAAATTTGCAGAACAAACTTCATTTTTACCTTCATACTCAGTTCCATAATTTAAAATAGTATTAGCAATACCAAATCCAAAATATGAAATACTAGCTAACATTAGTGCAAAACTTAATACCTTAGACCAAAGTGGTTTTTTCTCACCATAAAGGAAGTATAAAACAGAAGGAAATAAAAAAGATAAAAAATTCACGAAAGATGGGCCTAATATTCCATAAACAAAGTTTAAAGAAATATTAGGTATAGCATTAATACATAATATAATTGCCATCAAAGGAAATAAAATAATGTTATGCTTAAAAAAAGAACTTCTATCTTCAAAGGGGACAATTTCTTTAGCATAATTTAAAATTGGAGCAAGTCTCATCGGATACCCTACCATTATAATTGTTGCAGCACAAACTCCTTGATAAAAAGTCAAGCACCTTAAAAACTTAGAATAAAAAGAATTTAGAGTATTGTTTGAAACAAGATAACCATTTAAAAGTGAATCTTTTTTGAGAAATATTGTCATAAGATCGTCTTTTCCAATACAATCACCTATTAATCTATATCCTAAAACCCCTGCGGTCCCGTAAATTACAAATCCCGAAATTGCACCAAAAAAAGACATTTTCATAATAGATCTCTTACTTTTGTCAATCAAATTAGGAAATATCTGTGGCACATTCAAATGAATACACATAGACATAACAAACCAAGAAAAACTGTATATCCAATCCATTTTTTTATTTTCAATTTTCGGATTATTAGCTATAAAATCAGGTAAACTAATATTTAAAAGTAATAAAACAAAAATAAGAGAACAAACACAGAAAACACTAGCCCTTGATAAAATTTTTAATCGACCTAAATCTTTTACCATTCCTATACCTGCCAAAATAATAGCGGAAAGAATAAGAATAGAAGTATCCAAGTATTTGTAAAGAAAATGTGTTTTATCATTAAAAAAGCTAGAAATAATTAAAAATAAAAGTTCTTTAAAATATTTATGAAGACCAATTGAAGAAAGAAAAGATGTTGAAATCATACTTGCATTGACAAGATAATCAAATCTATTTTTTTTATTTTTAGCAATATTTGCATAATTCAATAATTTCTCTTCGTCAGCAATTTCATATTTTGTAGCACATCTAAGGAGATAGTAAATTGTCATTCCACTAAAAAATGTCACGAATGACAATATGCAAAATCCAATTGGAAATCCAGAATTATTAAAAGCAGCAGGCATAAAGTTTATGCCAGAGCCCAACATGTTGTTAATGAAATAGAAAACTGCTGATAAGAGATCGTAAGTATCATCCATTTAAGGGGTAAATTGCATGTAAAATAAAAATTTTAGTAGATAACGGTAAATAATTAAAAAAATATTTATTAATTATTTTTTAATCTTACAAAAAAAATATCAATTTATTATTTAACAAATACACGTCACTCGAGATATTTGACATAAAATACGATTTTATAATCATGGTTAAAAAAATATTGATTTTCATCTAACATATTAAGATATTCTTTCAGTAAAAATATTAAATGATGTATCTGTGATACCACTCCATTTTTATAAATTAATTTTTCTCCCAATATTAACCTGTTGCAGATTTTATGATTTTTTGTGTCATAAGACATCTTAAGAATATTTACATGGCCTTAAAGACATTAGTAAGATCTTTAATTGTGATAAACACTAATTTTATTTTTTACTTGACATATAGTTTGATTTATATAAAATATATATTTGACAGTTTCAGAATGCAAAATTTTGCTGATTTTAAGACTGAATGCTTTCACTTAATTTAAGAGATTTTAAAGCTTTAAAAAAATATATGTAATTTTTTATGCATAAAAAATAGTGTGATTGGAATTGTACTTGTTCAAATGAAGCTGTAAACTATCTTAATATAATACATAGATTATCATAATAATTGTATGTGATCTATAAATGTAAAATCCCCATTGCAAAAGACCTTAGACAATTCATTTAAAAATAATGAAAATTTTTTTGAACAATGTAATCTATAAATATATAGTTTACAAAAAAAAGGAAAATTCGGATGATAAAATTATTTGGACAAAAAACTTCTATAGAGACCTCAAAATAGAAAGCGTCTAGTATTTACAACGATAAAAGCAACAATTTTTAAATTACTGCTTCTTTTATGTGTTTATAGAGAAAAAAATTTACACATAATGACGGTGTTTGCCTACTTAAAATTGTAATTTATTTTTGAATAAAATAAAGCTGCATGTTATTTTTATTGTGAAATGAAATTGGCAAGGTGTTAAAAGTAAAACAACAATAAGACATAGAACAAAAAAAATGATACGAAATAAGTGCTTAGACGAAACTATAAATATGATAATTTAACTTTTAAGGCTAAAAAGAACAGGCAACTCATTTAATTAACATAATACAAAAGCTTATAAAATTTAATTTTTATAATAATACAAAATCAATTAATCGTACAATAGCGCTATAAAATATCAAATATATCAATATTAGTACTTTATATAAAATGAAAAGAAATTGTATTAGTTTAATATGTTATTACTTAAGATCGAGAGTTTTATGTATTTAATTTAGAAAGAAAATCTTTTTTTTGACATCAACATTTTAAGTTTTAATTATAATATTACTTTCAATTTGAATTATTTGATACTAATTTTATAAAATGATTGTGCAGTAAAATTGAAAAGATTTTTACAAATCAACAATATTCTTTAATATGTAATTTATTAATAAACTCAAAAGTTATGTGTGTTTTTGTAAAAATAATAATAAAAATGATTTTATTTATATTCTTTTTTTATGTTTTGTTGTTCTAGACACAAACAACATTCCTAAAATAATAAAACCTATTGCAAGTAAATAATACTTTCTGTGTGAATTTTGAGGAGGATATAACGGAAGAGATCCATGTTCATACATTTGTAATACCTTCATTGCATTTTTTGTGAAATTTTCTTTCGTCAGAGATATTTTTGTATATCTGAATTGTTTGTTGATAGGGTCATAGACAACTAATGTAGGTGGTATCATATTTGGTAATAAAGATGGAATAAAATTTTCATATTCATTTGTGTTTAACACGGCAAATATCAAGTTAATAAAAGGAGCTCCTAAATGCCTATCAGCTGAAAAATTATTAAATTCTTTTATAAATTCCTCACCTCTAGTTAATAAAATCATTGCCGGTTTAAATCCGTTGAAAATGGAACTAAAAGTTGAACTTCTAATTTCTGTTACGTAATTGAAATGTGTATGAAAAAGCCAAGCAGACAAATCATTTTCATTTCCAATATCTCCCTTATATTCGTAAAATCTTCCGTTTTTGTACACACCAAATTTTACTTGTTCAGAATCTTCAGCATTAGTTTTTTCGTTAATTGATACTGGAAAAATAGAAGCCATAGAAAATAAAGCCTTATCCGATGTATTGAATATTTTTGTTTTAAATTTGTACTTATGTGCGTGTTCCGCAAAATATTGATTTGCTTTACTTTGATTAGTGTGAAATACAATATATAAAGGTTCTCCATGATCTAATAATTGAATTTCTTGTTTAAAAGAAGACAAATTAAGCTTTTTGAAGCTGGGTTGAATTAATTTTTCGGAAAACTTAGACAATTCATTTAAATTTACCGATTCTAAAAATGGGACCATTAAACCATTAAAAAATCCATAAATAGCTGGATAACTTTTTATATTGTATTGATGTACGAGATCTTTTGATTGCGCGTATGATATTTTTCCAAAATTTATCTTACCAAAATAAATTTTTTCTAGTTCTAACATTGTTGATTCAAATTTAGATGGATCTTTATAATAAAAATATATTATCCAAGGACCATCTAGTCCTTGGTACATGTCCGAATCAATTAGTTCATAGAGCTCTTTTGGTTTATTTTCAATATGGTCATTAAAAATTGATTTATCAATGTCTGTATAAGATGCTAAAAACTCTCCTAATTCTTTATACGATTTATATCCTGTAAATTTGCCGACTTCTTTTCCATTATTTCTTAAAATAGCAGTAGGAAATGAAGTTACTTCTTCTTTATTAAATTCGCAATCCTTACAATCAACTTTCTGAATTGTAATTTCATAGCCATTTCTAGTAAGCGTATTATCAATTTCATCAAGAACAGGTTCTAATTTTTGACAAGCAGGACACCATTTTTGGTAGTAATCGGTCAAAACAAGTCCATTGGGTTCAATACCACATTGTTCAACAACGACTTGTAGACTTAATATTAAGAACAGAAATATCATAATTTGTTTATTAATAAATTTTTATTTATACTTCTATTTTATTATGTTTCATACAACAGAAGTTTCATATTTTGTCTATAAAAAATTTTAAATAAATTTAATTTTCAATATATTTTTACATTTTTGTAAAATTGTATATAAAACATCTGTTTATCTTGTAATAAATTATATCAAAAAAAAATAAATCTATTATAATTAATACTATACAAAAAATTTTAAGTTTTAATTGATAATAACAAATATATACAAGTATTAAAAATACTATACAAAATTTAAGTTTTAATTAATTGTATATTCATATTTAATTTAGTATTAATAATTAAAAATTGATAATAACAAATTTATGCAATTATATATAACATTTATATATACAATTAATTAAAACTTAAATTATTATATACAATTATTAATTAATGAAATAATTTACACATGTATTAATCAATACTAAAAGAATGTTGATTATTTTATTATTTAAAATTAGTAACTTATTAATGCATTTACCTAATAAAACAAAAAAATTATGGCTTTAAAGTTAATGATCTTGTAATTTGACTCATAGTAAAAGTGTAGACAATTTATATTTTTTAAGCACTGATTTTGTCCAATTTATCAATTTTTAATTTTTGACCCATGGCGGTTAATAATTTAGAAAATGAAAAAATATTTTTGAAAGACATGTTTCCTTTTTTAAGTAACGAAGATATAGAAAATATTTTTATTTCTACAGAGATTTAAATATAGCCATTACAAAAGTATTAGATGGATCTTACAAAGGTATAAATGTTAATATTAAAAATCTATCACTAGTTAATTTAAAACAGAAAAAAATTAATTATGATTTGTACTACCCTGAGTTATTCAATAACAAAGGAATTGACTCTTACAGTGGAGACATTAGTAGATGCCAATCTGATTTATTATATTCGAAAATTGAAAACATAAAAAATAAATTAAATCTTTGTAAAAATAAAAAAGTTATTGAATACCAATCAGATGAAATAAATAAATTACATGATCAGTTAGATAATTTAAATAGAAAAAGAGCTGTTATGATACTAAATAATTCTTTACAAAAACCCGGTATTATTGATTTACACGGGTTGTATACTAAAGAAGCTTTGATGTTTATTAGTGATTATATTAAAGTTTATAGACCAAAAAAAGTTAATTTTATAACTGGTTGTGACGGTAATTCACAATCTCTTCGTCCCTCTGTTATTAATTATCTAAAAGAAAAAGGATATACAATACAAGAAGATGAAAGTCCATATATTAAAGGTATAAAAAAAAATAGTTAAATTAATTAAAAAAAAAATATCTTGTTTTTGTTGTATGGAAATTCGTAGATTGTTAAAAAGGATAAAATTTTAAGTGTTATATGTTGGAATTAATATTTGATATAAGTTTTATCGTTCGGCATAAAGTTAAGAGCATACTTTAATTTCAAAAATGTTTAAAAATTAAAACATGTAAGAGTTAGTACATTTTAAATAAAATAATATAATTTTATATTGTAAATAGTTTAATAAACTTTGCAATCAAACATCTTATATAATGCTAGGCACCATTACTTTTGTATGTAAATATAAAATGTTAACCTACGTAATTAAAATTGGCTAAAAATGGTCTAATTAATTTGTTTTGCACACTTATATTGGTTTTTTAAAGTTCTAGATTTTCGTTCTAAATTTTAAATCTTGATTAGTTTTTTAAAAATTCTTTACATTTAATAAATACATTTTTTGTATTTGAAAAAATTTTTTTAATTTTATGAGTGGTGATGTTATTGTGTATGTAATTTTATATCCTTAAAATGGACGTGATTAAATTGCACTTTTTATTAATCAATGCACAAAAAAAAATAACTAAATATTTACAAAATTATATGAATGCAAATGATAGTAGTTTAATATCATTGGCATTGTTGTGGTATTTAAAATAAATATTTACAACAAAAAAAATTACAGCATCCTGCTTTTCCGAGCGGTCTCCCATCTCAGTACTCACAGGGCTCTTACTGGCTTAACTTCGGAGATCTGACGAGTTCCGGTGCTTTACAGTAGATATGGCCGTAACTGTTATAGTAAATATTTATATATAATAAAAGTATTCCATAGCTTTATAAGCATTTTAGCTATACAATATACTTATAACACAACTTTTATTATATTCATTTCTAGTATATCATTTCATCATTTAATTTGATTATAGTTTATAGAAAAAAAAGCTTTTTATAATAATGATATTTTAGGACAACAGGCATACTATTATAAATAAAATTTGTAATATTAATTTTACAATTAGAAAGATGCACACTTGTTTTGTAATATAACCAAATCCTAAAAATTTTAATTTAACAACTATATTATTTTTGAGATAATTGTAAACCCAAGCTCTCAATTTTTTTAAACAATACTTTTTTCGATTAATCACATGTCATCTGAAAGTAAGAGAGGTAGATAACTGCTTGTTACATTTGGTTTAAAGATTAATTTTTTGTAATTTTAAATTAGTTCTTCTTCTTAACATTTTATGTTACTTTGATCACCTAACTTTTCAGTATTTTTTAAAAACATATCAAGGAAAAGTTTGCACTCTTATCGACTCACAAATGTTACCTTGAGCGTTAATTAAACTTTTATTTGGATTTGTAAGTCTATTTAATCGTAATTTAAAATGCTTTTAAGAATTAAAATTATCTTGTCCAGGTAAGCTCATGCGGGATACCAGACTTTTACTTATAAAGAGATACAGTTTGACAAACAAAATATATTCTAAATTTTTTTACTGTTTTGCTATTTTTATTATTAATACTCATTTTTTAATTTCTTCCAATATACATTTTATTTAAAATTCTTCCAATGTACATTTAATTTAATTGTTTACAAAATATTAGACATTATATTTCTTTCTTTTAGTCTAAAATCAATCTAGCTTTTACATTTTTGTGTATCTTATAATTTTTTGCTATATAGAAATGTCAACATAGTTGTATATATCCCTTTTGAGTACCTTGTCATATAATCATGGAACACATTAGTCTTGTTTTGTAACCACCAATACAGTGGTTTAATATTTGAAAATATTATTGTAATACTGCAATTAATGCTTCTTTTTCAAGAATATTTCCTTTATATTTCTAATGTATACTTTTTATATTCATAATTATTTAATATCTCACATAGATTCATTATTATCCAATTTACCAGTATTTTTATTACAATTTAACTTCTAACACAAAATAAAATATCTAGTGTTCCAACAGATTCGTATTATATCTCACAAAATTTTTATACATGTCATTTAACTCATACGTCCCACTTTTTATCATTTAATTAATATTATTTTGTAATTTAATTGGATTTCATTAAACAAATAGTTTTTATTAATAGAAAAAATTTAAGTACTTTAATACATTTTATCTTAATAAACATTTCACGAAAATTAAATGTAATAGTAAAAATTAATACGGATATATTTTTAAAAAGACTAAAACATTAACCTATTTAAAATTTTTGTAAACAAATAGCTATATTTTAATTATTTTCGTTTATTATTTTGTCAATTTTATTAAACAAATTTTTTATTCCTAGGATTAAATTTTTATGATCAATAAACATTTTTTCCCGACTCTTATATTGTTTAGTACTTTTAGAAAAATAATGATTTCTTAATATACGTTCAAGAATATCTAAAAAGCGTTTATCAGTGCAAATTTCAATATCATTTAATCGATCCGAATCTTTATAAATTTTCGTGTCTTTTAGATAAAGTAGCTGATTCAATAATTTTGTCATTACAGTTAAAATAGTTAAAGCTTTATTTTCGTATGTTTCGCGAATGTATGTAACCAAGTCATTCATTGCCTTTTTTCTTTCTTTATCATTAAAATAGTCATAAATTTTGAAAATTTCATCCAAGTCATGCATTTCAAAATCATAATCCCCCATAAAGCGAACTGTATTATTAAATATATTGGTTTTTCTAGATATTGCAGAATCTTTAATATAATCAATATAATACGATTTAAATACTTGTTTTTTATTATAAATATCTATAATAGTTGGTGAATTAATCAATTTATAAAGATCTAGATTATTATCTATTTTATTTTCGAATAACTCTGAATCTAAAAAATGTAAAATTTTCCATCTCTCAAAATTATGTTCAAATGATTTACATTGAAAAATATCTAAAATTAAATCAAAAACTTCGTAAAATAGATTCTCGTTTTCAAATTTTATATTAAAAAAAATTTGCAAAATTTTTTTAATAAAATACATAAAGGGTAAGCTTAAAAATATATTTTTTTAAATACTCTAATATACAACAACATAATTAGTATTTGTTCTTGTATCTTAATTTACAACAACATATTAGTTTTTGTTTATGTATCTTAATTTACAACAACATAATTAGTATTTGTTCATGTATCTTAATTTACACCAACAAAATTAGTATTTGTTCAATTATATTAATTTACAATTATATGTTTAGTATCCTTTAATATTTAATATATTTTATTGACTACTTTTATTTATAAGAATATATACAATATTTTTCAACGGTTTAAATTTCTAAATATTTACCATATTTTAATTTTAATTTAATACTTGTTTTCTTGAATTAAAACTTTACAACTTTTTAACTATTAAGTTTAGAAAAATTTAAATTATATTTTTGTCTTTTAGAACTATTTTATAAATAACTAATGGATTTTGTAAAGAAAATTATGTCTTTCTTAATTTATATTTTCTAACAAGTATATAATTATAAACTTTTCACACAATATCAGTTTATGAATTATTTTAAAATTTATATTAATTACTTTGTGTTTTAAACTTTTTTGTATTAAAAGTGACGTATGTTTTTAAGGTTAATAAAGTCGGACATTTGTTGCATTATAGTGAACTATTTTTTAAATTAAAAGCTTTACACAAATATTTTTATTCAGAAATAACAGACATTTCATTTAAATCCAACAGTGCCATATTTATAATCCCTTTTCACATTATATAGATTTGAGGATTTCATTTCTTCTTTGAGTATTTACAAATAGCTTGTTTTTTTACATTTGAATGTCAGTAACTATTTAAGTTATATTTATTCGAAAAGTATAAAGTATTTGAATAAGCTTTAATGTACTTTTTAATAAACTCATATAAATTTTACCATACAATATTAAAACCCCCTGGATTAAATTCTTTCATTTAGAAATTTGCAATTTTTCTATGCTAGTCAAAAACAGGTAAATTTAAAAATATTATTTTTTATATTAGAAAGATATAAATGGACACTATTATTTTACTTATATTATATATTTATTTTTAGTTTATTTTATACCTTAACTTATTTAATTAATTTTATTTTTTATTTGAATTTATTAGCCTACCATACGCAATACTTTAAACATAAATGTCGTTATTTTAGAAATAAATAAACTGATTTTTAATATAAATATTTTACTTTCAAATAAGAAGCATTTCAAGATATAGATTTGATCAAATTTATATTAACTACATATGGTAAAATATAATCTTTGAAGTAGCAATTTATAACACAAGAAATATTGACCTAATTAATTTTACAGTGAAATTTTATGACCAATTTAAACGTTAAAATTAAATTCAATAAATTACTTTAGTAGGCGTATGGATACTTTTAAAAATAAATTTAAACTAATTTTTTATTTAGTCTTGAAATATCTTCGCAACATCAAATTCGATAGTTTTGTATTTCTTACTTTTACAAATACTGTACTGATCTGCATTATTATGTTTTGAAAATTGGTTTTAAGTATACTAAAAAGACTCTTAAGAATTATTATCATAGTACTTAATCTGTTAAGAATAATATTTACTATAAAGTTTTGAATGTGTTTATACCAGCTTAAATCATATTGTCTTAATATTAGTAATGAAAATAACTTCCTGATTTTAATTGTATAAGTATTTTTTCTGTAAAAAATCAATATCAAATTTAAAAAGCAACAGCTAGCAATCTCCACGAAACTAAAAACTTTTACTATTTTCATAAAACTTTCTGTTATACTAAATATTGAATTTTTCAGTTTTAATACCATAGTTTTAATATTTTTGACATTAAAATTCCTAAATACGCTCGATACTTTTGTTTTTAATAAGTGAAAACTCTCATTTGTAATATAAAAACAATTGTTGTATAATTTTGTTATGGCTCTTGATAAACTATATGTCCCACGTGTTATATTGGTTTTAATACAATTATAACAACTTTTAACTTCTACAATTAATTTGTAATAGATATTATTATAATATGCCTGATTTATAATTATTGTTTTGATAATACTAATTCGTTCCGCTGCAACCTTAACTGTTTTTAGTATAAAATATGAGATTTTATCTTGAAAAATATTTTTTGTAATATTTTTGAATACAACTGACAGGTTAAAAAATAATTTTTGCAATTTTAACCTGCTCTCTCGTAAAAATACTCCAGAACTAAACAATAAGTTTTTGAATGGTGCAACAACATACTTTTGTAAATAATCTCTGAAAGACATTACCATCCGTACTCTTATGATTCTCTCTTCTTCATTAGTGTTTACTATTCTCATAATTAATGAATCTTTTTTTCTTATCAATGATAATTCAACGATGTCGTTATTGGTCATTGATGTAATTATATTAGACACATAAGTAACGTCTCTGTTAATAGAAAATATATCATTGCAAATGTTTGTCAATGTAAATAGCAAGTTTCCAAATATCATGTTTGTTATGATAAAAATTTAATTTATATTTAAATATGAAACAAATATCAACAAACAGTAGATTTTAATAATTGATAAAAATTCTAAAAATCGTGTTTTAACAATTTTAAGTTTGACAAAATTTATTTGCATTTTTTTGTTATGTCATTTGTTTCAGATTAAAGAAAAAAACAAAGTCATGTATTTTAATTTCAATCAACCAAATTTTTTATCTATAATTTTAAAATACATGTTCTTATTAAGTAAAACTCACTTTTAAGATTTAAATTAAACTATAATTGACATATCTTACTGAAAATACAGCTTATTTATTGTACTGTAAATTTCACTATAAAATATGGTTAAAAAAATTAAACCGCACCATAATTCTTTATATATAATATCAGATTAATTTTTTACCCTTTCTAGATTTTCAATTAGTTAAAATTCGTTAATTAAAAATTAATTTGATTTTTTTTATTATATCTTTAACTCTCTGGTAAATCCTGAAATATTCTAAAGCAATGCTATTAAAAAGTTTTTATATATTAAATAAATCATTTAAATTAATATAGACAGTATACCATAACATTATTCAAAGGATAAGTAGTCAAAATAAAATGATGCTAATATGATTACAATAGTATACTTTAAACAAATAAATCGTAATCTAGCTTAATGCCAAATTTAATATTCAAAATTGTAAAAAATTATAAGTTTATACAAAGTCTTCAACTAAAATAATCGTTGAGTTGATTACAAAAAAAGTATTATTTTTTTTTAACACTTAAATCGCTGCTCTAAATGCTATGATAAATACAAATTTGTCAATGTTAAGATTGTAATAATATTCTAATTATAGGGATAACATTACATCACTAAACTGATTAAATTTAAAATTTAGCAGTTATGACGGATAATAAGTTATCAGTACCTTAACTTTAATTTAAACTATTTTTTTTATTTGCTAAGAAATTTTCGATTGCTTTTCTTAAGTTTACATTTGCAATATTAAAAAATTTTTTTAATTTCTTTTGTTTAATATTACTATTTGAGAAAGAAGTTGTATTTTTTATATTAATTTTTCGAATTTTATCAGTTTATATTTTCTTTAAATTTGAATTACAGGTCTTTATAAACAGACAATAAACTATATATTATTATATTATTAATTTTGTTGTTTTCATAAAGATATCAAAAAAGTTGAGTTATTTTGAGAAAAATAAATATAAATTTTTAATTACAAGTTCCAGTATTTTGAACGCACTGGGTTTGCACGGCTTTTGTCGGTACCGCAACAGGAAGAGAAATAGCGCTAGCTTTATTCATCAAATTTCCATTTGATTCACATAAATTTTGATTCAAAAAAGTCCCTACATCTTGACAATCCATTTTTCCTGATTTTCTTGCTAATTCAACTCCATTTTCCCTTAGAACAGTGGTCGGGTAGCCTCGTACATCAAACCTGTCACAATCACAAACACTACAATTTACTTTTTGGATTGTAATTGGCACTCCTTTGGCTGCGGCATTGTCAGCTATTTTTTCCATTATAGGATGGTATAACTTACAAAATCCGCACCAAGGCTGGTAGTACATTGTCAATACAATACCCTTATTTATAACATCACACCCTTCGATTGTTTGAGAAGCACAAAAAGTAATTAGATTGAGTAAAACAAACATATTTTTCATTAATAAATTTAATTTATATCTAAAAAAATTGATTGTTACAAATTTATCAAAAACTTGGCAGAAACGAGAGAAATTAAAATATAATATTCGGTACAACTATTTATATTTTCTTTAAGAGTAAGTTTAAATTAAACTTATTTAGTATTAAAAAATTTAGGAACCAATAAAAAATTATTTTACAGAATTTATTAAAACGACTTTGACAGTTGATAAACAACAGATTGTTTACAATAATGGAATAAAATACTTCAAAATATTTTAAATCTTAACATGTATTTATTAACTAATCTTTAGTAGATTTCATTGGCTTTGATGGTGCACTTGGTTTTGATAAACATGTATGCACTTCTCTTAGAGCTAATTTTTTTAATTCTCCTTTAAGTAATATTTCAAATGCTGCTACAATTTCATCAGCACCTACGGTCTGTTTGCTTACTTTCTTAGAAAATTCAGAAGCAACCTCTCCACAACTTGAAATTATATCATAAGCGATAGCACATAAAATAGCAGTAGCTTGACTTGTAAGAAATACTGAGTTATCAGGATTTATATCTTTAGCAATTCTTTTTATAGCTGATTTAAATTGCATACCTGAACATAAATTAGACATTTTCTTTTTTTTCTTCTTATCACCTTCACCACCTTGTTGAGTATTAATTGGTGCTTTACCTGTACTTTGTTTAGGTGCTTTGTTCATTGGGGTCTTTAAATTTTTAAAATTTATAATTTTTGGAGGTAAAAATAATAAGCATCGGAAAGGAATGGAGGGAAAAAATCAACAAATAAAAAAAAATAGAACAAAAAATTTAACAAATCGAGTGAACTATTTTACTATTGAAAACCAAAAGTGTTTAAAAATTAAAATTTAAATAAACAGATTTTATTATAAAAATGCATAAATTAAATAATAAATTTAACTGTATAAGTGCATAAACTAAATAAACAAATCTATAATAAAAATGCATAAACTAAATAATAAATTTTATTGTATAAGTGCATAAAAAATGTAAACAGTTTTAATAACCTTTTTTAATTTAAAATTTACTCTTGATCACTATCTTCTTCAACTTCACTATTAGACTCCTCTTTGGACATGTACTCAGATTCTTTTTTTTCTTTATTAATCTTATCGGCTTTTTCTTGATACTCTGCTTTTTGTTCATCTGTATAAGACTTCCACTGTTTACCAAGTGCAGAAGCAACATCTTTCATCATAGGCTTATCTTCTCCCTCTCCTTGAGTAGCAAGAATTGGATATTGTTCTTTAAAAAAAATATTGTAAGCACTTTGAGTTGATCTCTTCTTTCTACCGCCAGATTTGCTTTGAGAAGCCAATGCTTCTTTCTGTTTTAACCATTCCTTATAATTATCAGTCTTCTTATATTCATCAAACTCCTTCTGATAAACTTCTTTTTCTTTTGTATAATCATTTCTAAAGACTTCTTTATCTTCTTCACTTATATTCTTCCACATTTCACTTAGTAATTTACCCTGCTGCCCTACTGGCATTGATTGTAAAGCAGGATCTTTCTTCCTTTGTTCCTGACCCCATTTTAAGTAAGGAGTCAAGGGGGCTTTTGGTGCATTTAAATCCTTAAGCTTTTTAGGAGTTCTTTTTTTCAAATCCTTAGCTGCATTTCTAGTGGCCATATGGGGCTAAAAACCAAAAAAATATAAAGCTAATATGGCGGTTTAACGGAATTGAAAATATCCCTATTTTTAACTTATGAATGAAGACAAAAGATTATTTAAATCTTCTCATGTCATTTTTGCTTATGAAAGAATAAGAATTAATAAACTTATTGACAGACTTAACAAAAATGGGGAAAATATACCAAGACTGAAATCTTTTAGAAATTTTTACGTTGACTATTTATTAGAAAAAAAAATAATTGAAAAAAACTTGACTTATAAAGAAATTAAAAATCAAAATGAATGTAAAAATAATTGTACAGAAAAAGATTGTAAAAATGTTTTATGTGAAATAAAATATTATGACACTTATATTAAATACGTTGACGATTTTGCGCTTTGTTTTATTAATGATTACAAAAATCGTACGGAAGAAATTGAAGAAATAAATGCATCAATACAATTAGATCAATATAAATTTAGATCTAGTGGGTTTTTTCAATTTATTAAACATGAAATTTGGAATATTGATCTTTCTAAAAATGAAGATTTCCTTTTAGATTCCTTAATTCTTGAGTGGTATGATCTTACAGAAAAAGAAAGAAGAAGTTTTAGAAAGCTCGGAGCGAAAAGATTGAAATTTCGAAAAAATATTAAAAGAAGTATGAAAAAAGATAAACATATCATAGATAATTTTATTGATATCGATATTGGTTGGGATAGCAATGAAGAATGGGTTGATTAATATTTTATTTTAAAAAATTTAGGACACATAGCTCAACGGCAGAGCGTCGGTCTACGGAACCGAAGGTTGAGGGTTCGAATCCCTTTGTGTTCGAATTTTTAAATATTAAATTTATCCCATTTTTTGTCTTTTAATATTGTAAAATAGTATTCCTATTATACTTATTATTAGTCCTGTATAGTTTATACTGTTCAATTCTATTTCTTTTTTAATTAAAGACACAATTATTATTACTAATTCTTTTATAATACTACTTATACTCAAAAATACGACACTAGTTTTTGAAACAAGTGTAAATTCAGAACATATTAAGAGAAAAGATAGGACACCACTTCCTATAATAAATCCCATATTTTTTATAGCGGATCTAGAACTATTAAAAAATTCTGATTGTAAAATTTCATAAAATCCTTCACAATAGTAAGACATAGCACATAATAAAAATGAAATAGGAAGACTTAAATCTCTAATAGTTCCATACAAACCTCCTTTTTTTATTCCTCTTTTTTGTAAGAGGTATTGGATAAAGGCCCACCTGAAACCAGCCATAAAAGACGCAAATGAAATGATCCCAAAGCCTGTAAAATCAAAGTTTGAGTTTTTAAAAGATGTCATGAAAACTCCTAGACCTATTGAAAATATAATAATAAACAATTGTATCGAAGGTTGTTCTATACCAAATGCCATTCCTGATAGTAAAATGAATACTGGAGCAGAAGATTTAACCATTGTGTAAAAAGCTAAAGAAACATTTCTTAGGGAAAATGAACTTAAGCCTATATCTATTGCTCCAGAAATAGCACATGGTATTGTAGAATACATAAATTTAGAATCTTTTACGTAATTTTTATTCATCTTTATTATTAAAGAGCTCAGAATAAAATGAGTCAAGTTTTGAACAGAGCTTTTAAAAAGTGGAAATCTAAAGTTATAAGCAGTTTTTGATAAAAAATAGGTAGTAAAAAATCCCAGTCCTAAGGATGTTATATAATACAATGTTATTAATATTAAAATTTGTATTGTTTTATTCATTTTTGTTTATATTTAAATTTTATAATAAACAAAGTTTCAAACAACAAATTTTAATTAATTTAGTATTGATTATTCTTTTTTATATTTTTGATAGTAAATGTAATATGTTGAATAAAGTAAAATTTTAAACCTTAGTTACGTAATATTTAATTACGTTATGTTAAATATTTATATAGTACACATTTAGTATATGTTAAATATCAACCTTTGTTATGTTAAATATTCAATTTAGTTATGTTAAATATTTATATAGTACACATTTAGTATATGTTAAATATCAACCTTTGTTATGTTAAATATTCAATTTAGTTATGTTAAATATTTATATAGTACACATTTAGTATATGTTAAATATCAAATTCAATATACGTTTAATATTAACATACAACTATATAGAAAATATTAATACTATTAAGTACTAAATGTGTACTATATAAATATTTAATATTTGACTTTACATTTATAACTTTATGTTTTTTTTAGTAATCTTGGCTTGTAAAATATAGAAAATTCTTAAAATTTCTATAAATAAATTTTTTTCTTTTACCCCTCGCTCTCAAAGTTTTCGGCTTTGATCAAGTGTAGTATCTGTTCTAGTCAGTTTAATCTCTGACTTATCCGCAAGGAATATAATTTTAGAAAAGTAGAGATATAAATTAGGAGATGTGCTTGCATAATCACTGATTTTTATAGATCTCTGGCATCTTTTTGATGCATTTTTAATTAATTTTTTCCCCTTTTATGATTTATAGTGAAATTGTAATTGGACCTCCTGGAAGTGGTAAATCCACTTACGTTCAAAATAAAGCTATTGACTTGGCACACAGGAATCCATTTCTAATAAATTTAGATCCTGGTAATATACATACTGGATTGTATGATTATAACATTGGCACCTCTGTAAAAGAATATCAATCTGTAAAACAAAAAGGACCCAATGGAAGTACAAAAGATATTTTACAGAATTTTGTGTTAGATATTGAAAACTTTTATTTTACAGTACTAGATGGAAAAGAAAATTATTTTTTATTTGATTTACCAGGACAAGTGGAATTTTTTATAGCAGGAGATAGTTTGACAAAATTAGTCAGTTTTCTAACAAAAAAAATATTAATGTGGTTATAGTAAATTTAATAGATTTAGTTTTTTTTAATACTTCTCTTCTTTCATCATATCTTTTTACTTATATTTCTATTTGTAGAATGGAAGTCCATTTCTCTGTGTTATAAGCAAATGTGATAAAGTCAATTCTTATGATATGAAATTTACTTTAGAAGAAATTAGTACTTTAAAAGTTCTAGAAGTTCTAAAATCAAATAAAAAATATGAAAAAATAGTATTAGATTTCTTAAATGACTATTTTGTGTACAATTTTCAACTTCTCAATTATGATGATAAAAATTTAA
The DNA here is from genome assembly GCA_018835575.1 of Cotesia chilonis. Taxonomy (NCBI): domain Eukaryota; kingdom Metazoa; phylum Arthropoda; class Insecta; order Hymenoptera; family Braconidae; genus Cotesia; species Cotesia chilonis. The sequence continues at coordinate 63,407 of RJVT01000257.1, forward strand.
AAAATCTTTTACAATTTAATATTGACAAATGTAGCGGATATTGCTATAGTGATGATTTTGATTATAAGGAATCTTATATCAAAGATATAAAACCTTAATATCAATAAACTAATTTTTTTAGATCTCCTTTTTTATTTATTGGTTTGTTAATTAAATAAATTTTAATAGGATATTTTTTTAATGGATAAA
>RJVT01000258.1:0-63251 GCA_018835575.1 Cotesia chilonis
AGCTCTTATTTAATTTTCTTATGTATCTGTACAAAAATCACTATACTTAGGTTTTACAATTTGAGAATTTCGAAATATATTATTTTTTTATATTTTGCATTAAAATTTTGTTTAAATCACTCAATGATATAAAAACTAGATTTGGCGAATTAAAAATCATTACGTTGATCTTAGCTTTTTACTAAATTCTTTGGAAACATGACTGATGAATGTTTATGTAATTAAATGAGCAACCTCTTAATGTATTATTAATCACTAATGTAGTACTTCTACCGCAGTACTAATATCATCAAAATAAGAATGTTAAAATATCATCAACAAAGCCTTTTCTTATTTTTGCATAAAACATACATGTAACACAAAATTTTTTACAGTTATTAAAAAAATTGACAAGTTAAACGTTAGAAACTATGCTCCATGTAATTACCACCATACAAATGAGAAAACAATAATATGAAGAATTTCTATATCAACAATCAGAAGAATTATAAATAAAATTTGTTTATAAGTAAAAAGCAACATCAGTTAATTATATATTTGTTATAATCTTGGAATATCCGTAAATGTTTCAAAATTATAAATGAAGAAGTAACCTACACTTCAAACAAAATAATCACAATTATCTAATTATTCGAATTTTAAAATCTTGATTATTTACACAAACTCAAAATTAGGGACTCACGAAAAATGTATGGTAACGAAATAAACATTATAAAATTAAGGGTAAAAAATTTACCGAATTTTTGGATTTAGTATTAGTTACTACAAACATGAAATACTGATATTTTATCCAAGAAAACAACTAAATCTTGACTGAAAAAATTAATATTTCTGAAGTAATATGTTGTAATAGAAAAATATTATCTATTGGATATAAATAAATTTTATGATTTAATAATTAAATCTATGCTGCATTAAAATATAAAAATGTTATAAATATTATATTGGTAAATAACATTTATTATTTATAAATATAAAAAATTATATCTTTCTAATAAATAAAGAGTCGTACAAACTTTCACATATATAAAAAATAAATTCTTAACATTTGATATTTCTGTACAATAAAGGAAATAAAAAATGTTGCAATATATTTATTGAATGTTAAATTTTTAATAAGTAAATGTCAAAGAAATTTGTGCAATTTGTTAAAGATTATGATTACAATAAAAACTTATAAATTTTCTGATAATTGCTTTTTTACTTATTTTTGTGTTTACATGCTTAACTTTAAATTATTTATTTTGTATAATATCAAACTATGTTTCAAATATATGAGAAGCAAATAAATGTTTTATAATTGATAACATTTACATTGCAAAAATTTTTATGAATCTTAAAATACAATTATTTTAATTGATACCCCTACTAAACATATAAACAAGTTAACATTGTGTGTATCTGCAATAGACAATGAACAAATGGAAAAAAATAGAAACACAATGCAGTTTAGATTAAGTGACAAAAGAATGGTTTTACATTAAGTAAAGTCTATACATTTATGTTTAAACTAAATGAATAAACAAAATCAGCAATTAGACAAATAAAAGCTTTATATGAATTACGAGTCATTATAATTTAGAAATAAATTTAAAACATCAAGTGATATTTTTAAAACATTTAAGTTTGATAGATTATACTAGTATAAAAGATCTATTAGTATACTTACAACACAGTTATCTCAAAAGATTAATAATTGAAAATGTGAGTAAAACGTTATGTTAAATGACGATCAAGTCTGTGTAGATTAATTATTGTACTATTAAAAAAAAGATAAAAAGAGTTTTTTATCTAAATAACTATTAAATAGTTTGTAAAACTAAAAATGTCATATTCTGAATAGATGGTTATTTTATAGAGCGACTATGCCAAATACTAATAGAAATATTCAATTTAGTAGTAAAGATGGAATATATTACATTTTTTGAGCAGAAAACAAAATAAGAATTTCATAACTGTATAACTTTACTATAACATACAATATAGAAACTTCAATTTTTATTAGTTTGGGTTTATATAATAATTACATTAATCACTTGTATCTATAAGTTCCAGTTGTACATAAAATCAAATAGCGAAAGTATTAGTATGTAAAAAAACTATTAAACACTAAGAAACATAAAGTTGAGTTACAGAATTATTTGTAGATGCATTAAGCAAAACTACAACTTTTTATAAACAACATGCAATTTAGAAACGATCAAATTTTAGATGATTTAGAATATGCAACTTTACTAATCTAAGAGCTATGATAACATTAGTAGTGAACCGTGGAATTATTTTGATAATAAATATTAAATCTTAATTTTTTTTGCAAAACTTATACTTAAATAATAAATAACCTTGAATTGATGATTTACTAAAATTCAAGATCATTTGTAAACAGCACTGTTAAAAAAATATTTTTTTTGATTTTCTGCTATTCTTACGTATTTGATCAGGGTAATTATTTTATTGCAAATGAAAATTGACATCTTTAAGAACAGTTAAATAATAATCTGTAATTTCACAATTAAATCATTCTCCTTTAATATTTGAACTAATTAGAATTTTAATGTGTTTTAATAGGTGATTAATTTCTTATAAAATATTTACATTACAAAAATAAAGAGATAAATTTATTGATATAATAATACATAATCGTAAATGAATCTTTCTAATAGATTTCAAGATGGAAGATTTCTTATGTTTTTGTGCTACAGTATCCTAAATTTTAATATGGTCAGTTTTATTGTTAGGTTGTGATCAAATTTGTAAATAATCAAAAATGTTCAAACAATAACCCCGCAAAATCTTTGCTACAAAACTATGATACTAACAATTATATCAATATTCAAAAAAATGTTCTGTTACTATTTTATTCAATATATAAATATTTATGACATTTTATATTGTACAAATAAAATTGAAAAATATCTTAGTTAAAACAGACTTTTTTTACAATGAAATTTTCAAAAGTATCTATGATAATGGTTATAAGCAATATTATTATTAGAAGCACTAGTTTTAAAAAAATTATGGGGTAGATTTATTTAAAAATTAATTTTGTATAACTTGGAAATTATTTCAAATGTATGTAAATGCTCATCTAATAAAAAGATATTATTAAGTAAATTATAAAATTTTGCTTTAACTAGTTTAAATAGTTCATTAATAAATACAAACATTTAGGAATCTTATTAATCATGTATTTTAATAATTTTGTAATTAATATACAATCACAGATTAGAAGAAATGCATAAAAGATAGGTTTAAAACTAAGTATAATAAAAAAAGAAAATTATTGTTATGTTTGACAAAAATAATTGAATACAATTAATGTAGCATATTAATCTTCTTTGATCATAATTTGCTTACATTGCACATTTATAATATTTTAATAAACATATGCTGTAGTTCTTAAAATTCATATGAAAATTTATTTTAACCCCTTTATATGTTTTATTTGTCAATTTACAATTTTAGTACTTAAAATAAAAAATTTACACCCTGAGGGTAAAAGAAAAACAATAAGCAGTATTTTAATTCAAAACACAATCAATTACTTTAACGTACTAAAATCAAAAAAGCAACAAGTAAATATTAGACAGGAATATTACACTTTTTATTGTTTTTAAAAATTGTTAGTGAGTACTAAACAATTGTTATTACATTGTATGTGATAAAGTTTATTGATTGTATGCAAGAAAGTACTATAAGAATATAATTAGAAGCTAATGGTAGTTCTTTACGATTTACAATTAGAATTTATTGGTTTATAAATTATTAGTCAAAGAAAACTGAAAATCTATGAAGAGTACAAAATAGTATAGAGATTACTTTTTGTAGATAAGGTATAACTACTAAATCTTTATTGTAATTACTTAAGCAAAATTCAGATAAAGGTTGTTATTTATTTGTTCGCAAACTTGATATAAGATTTAAAAAATAATTTGGTGCAAAAAGAACAACTTCTTGAATAGGAATGTCTACTTTTTTACTTAGATGGTGTTTGTTAAATTAAAATTGGCTAAGACTTCTTAAATAAACGTAAGTATACTAAAAAACTATAAAAATGATAAGAGGTATTATTTCTCAACGTTACTAGAAAGAAATCGTCAAATACTAGAATTAACAGTTTAAAAGATCTCTACTTTTAGATAAAATTCTACTTGCTTAAAATGGGTATAATGAAGATGTAATATTTTAGATTACTTTTTATAGAAGATACTAGTTAGTAAAAAGATTTTTATAGAGTAAATAATATTAAATTGAAAGAGTGCATATCGAATTATATAATAATCTTATATATAATTTATTGCTTAAATCTACAATTAAGATAACTTGAAGAGAGAATTGTATATTTATATTTTACTTTTTGATGAAGAAAAATAAATTAATAAATGAAAATGTTTTATTACTTGGATATAAATTTGATGTATAATATATCACGTATATAAAAGAATTTTAAGAAACAACAAGCTATTGCTATAGAACTAGATAAACAAAGAAACATGTCAAAGATCAAAGCGTTAATAATTGTGTTAATAAAGATTATGAATTATAATATAGATTGCTAAAATAGATAAAAAAATTATGTATTGGGTGTTTTCTAGAGATCTATTGTATAGATATAGAATGGTTGTTGTAGATATCAGATGTGATAATGTCTTTTATAACCTAATGTAATGAAGATTTTAATATTTTGAAAAAACAAACAGAAAAAGTTGTCTAATTTTTTTTTCTTGTGCATACTTAATTTTTAAATAAAAATTATTTATAAACCACTTTTACTCATTAAAGATTTCTAAATGTTAAAAACAATTACGTTAAACAGAGGATAGATACAAAAAAGAAAATGTTTGTAGTAGAAACAAATTTAGTTAAAATTAGTGATCAATGAATATCAAATTAAATATTATTAGATAATTATAATCATACAGGTATTTGTGAATTACAAAAAACTCGTTTAACTACCTGTTTAAAAGATTTTGAAGAAATAGATATTGATTGAATAAGTATATGATTTACCATTTTAGATGAAAAGAATTTTATCAAGATTATAGTAATTACACTAGACACTATATTTTTTTTTGAAATTAGAAGAAACAATTATTGATGATTAAACGATTAATAATTACATAAACAATTACTATTGGATGAAAATGAAACAACAAACATAGATATGTCTATGCTACTCTGTTCGTAAATCTATCAGTAATATTATATCTGTAAAATTATTAGAAAGCACTAGATAACCCTGTTCTAAACACTGTTTTGAAAATGAAAAATTAAATAACGTGTCACTACAAGAATATTGATTGACATGTAATTATAATCTTTGAAAAAATTAAATCCCAATAGTAATGAAGGACTAATATGAACATTTAAGAAGATATAATCTGAACACATATGGCTTAAAGAGAAGAGGAATATTATTTGTCATTGAAATAAGTAAAATGATTACATTACCAAAATAATTTAAGATCTAAAATATTCTATTCGTTACAATATCCTAAGTCACCAACTATGTGTAATTTCATTGTTTTGATTTAAGATCTTTATTTTAGTTATGTGAAATTGAAAGATTTAGTAAGTAACATAAAAAATTTTACCCTTACAAAAGCAGCTACTAATTTTAATTGCAAGTAAAGAGTGTAAATATATGAGACTATTTGTTTTATGGTATAAATATGTGATTTAACTGTTTATTATATTTATTTTATTTCTAACATTATTAGGTTTTAGTCAATGATTATAAGAAGTAGTGACATAAAAGCAATTTAACATCTATTTATATAAAAGAATAAGGATAGAATGCCTAGTTGTGACATGTATACAAAAAAAATTTTTAAGATGTCTTGAAAAAATCAAATAGTATTTAGTTGACGAGATGTGAGTTTGTAAATATGACTGGATGATATAGATATGATAGTAGATATGTTCTTAGAAGTTTTTATAATTGTTAATTTTTTTAGTGACAAACAAATTTACATTAAATAGATTTATTTAATTTTCTTCAATAAAATTTTAGAGAAAATAGAGTCATGCTGTAAAATTTTGCCTTTGATAGAATATGCATATGATTCCAAAATAAAATTAAATTTGTTGTTTATAAAAACCTTCCTAACACTTACTATTTCTAATTTGCATTTATTACTAATTTCTTTAGCTAATAGATCACCCAAAGATTTTATAAATTTCTTTATTAAAATTTCATTAATTCTGATTTCTGATACTAAGTACACAATTTCATACGATTTATATCCAAGTGTTTTTAGAATTGAAAGGAAAACTATCTTCAAATCTTACAGTAACCCCATGTTTTAGAATTTTTTTATAAAGTTTATTTACTTTAAGTATACTAAGCTCCTCGATTTCTGTAGAATTGTTTTGTAAAAGTTTTTTAGAATCAAATGCAAATTTTCAGTATTTTTTATTTTTTTGAGATAAATTGAGTTTATCCTCTATACAAAATAAAAAACGCTAGCAATATTATTTGAGAATATATTATGTAAAAAATTATTAAAGAAGTGCTTTGTACAAGTAAATTTTTTAAAGTAATTATTACGTCTCGAACAACAAACTTATTGAACATCATTTTTAATTTTAGGTATTGTAAGATGAATTTTAAATGCTTACTAAATGCAAAAAAATGTTTTACTAAAGAATCCTAAAATGACTTATAATTAATTATGAAGCATACTTTCTAAAACAAAGTTTAAATTAATTATTCAATTTATTTCTCAAGTTTATCTCTTTGTGTATGAGAAAAAACGATGATATAAAATAACATGTTATTATTTTTGTTTAATAAATCTTTTGAAATATTTGTAAGTTTTATAAAGATTTATAATATGTGTAAAATTGATTTACTAATAGAACACACAAACAAAACAATTTTGGATTATAATATTATTTGACAAGTTTGATAATTTTCTATATTTGCAACATAATTTATTTATCGCTAATATTATTGTTCCAAAGTAATATTTATTCTAATATAGAAATTGATTTATTAAATATGTAAATTTGGTATTTTAATTGTTTGTTTGATTTTATCTTTTTTATGTTTTTTTGTTTACTTTTTTGCTAATTTTAACGTATTAATAATTTTGTAATTAAAAAACACGTTGTTGTAAACAAAACAAAATTGAGTAAAATTTTAATTAAATTAGTAATTTAAGTTTATTAATATTAAAACAAAAATGTAATTGTTGTGGGTAATAATTATTATAACTTTGTAATAAAGAAAATGATATGGTCGTGAAAAAAGTTTTGTAAAATAAAACCAATATTAAACATTCAATTCATAATTTTCTATCTTAATTAATGTGACGTGTCAGTTTGCTTTTTCTAATTTAAAAACAAAATCATTTTGCCCTAAGAAGAAATGAATTTTGTATTAATTATAAATTTGATTTGTTTCTCGAAAAATAAGAAAAGTAATAAGATTAATTTTTCAATAAAAAATAAACTAAACAGGATAAAAAGGTCTAAAATGAAGATTATAATTCTAGTACAAATAATGGAATGGCTGGCATCATCCTATAATTAACCCCAATACAGTTTCAAGATGTGTCGAAGATTCTAAGGTTAAATTAAGTACTTATAATCTCGAATTATTAAATTTTAGCACAATTTTTAATCTTTCATATTATTTTTATGAAAAATTAATAAAACATCCAAATTTTACAGAGACGTGTAGGAAATTGGGATTTGATATTATTGATATTCCTTCTAAAGAAATATTTAGAAGTTTTATTATAAAATATATAATTCATGAAGAATTTAATTTTAATAAAACAAAAGTTAATTATTTTATGCAGTCTATTGCATGGCTAGCTCATAAACATATTATGCATTGGAGTCAAAGTCATTTAACAACATATATGTTTAATAGATGGTCAATTGTTTGGGAAGACATTATTGACAGTATTGATATTTCTACTGATAGATTTTGTTATTGGAGAGTTATAAAATTATTTAATGGCGAAAAACTAAAAAGAGCAAATGATCAATTAGATGCGTTTGAATATTGAAAATACGTTATCCAACTCTTTATGAAGAAGAAATTTCATATAATTCAAAGCTATCTTATTTTAGGGATTCTGTTAATCGTTTGCCAAGTCCATCCATCAGTATTGCCTAATTAAAATGTTAAGCTTCGTTTTAGAGTTATGTATTTCTAATGAGCATTTTTTTTACAATTATGTTACCCTAAACATCATTTTAATTTTTTTGTTTACAATTTGACTAACTTTTTAAATTAATAGGTTTAATAAATTTAAATTAAATTTTAAGAAAACACAAAACATAAATTAAGTATTATTGATAAATATTAATTCTTTAAGATTATAAAACATATTTTACCAAAAGTATCATTTTGCGAGAAAATATTAAGATCTTGTGACGATACAAAAGAATTAAATACTTCTGACATAAAAAAGCATAATTTATACAGATTTGATCTTTTGGTATTGTAAAATTATGGTTTTATCAATCATTTTTCTAAGTTAACTTTTGAATGAAGCAAATCTGTATTTAACATGCTTACTAACAATTTCAAAAATTTAGTTTACATTACAATTTAAAACAATGAAAATTGTTTTTACACTTTGCTGTAAAAAAGATGTTCTTGTTGTTGATGTAATTTTGTGTTAATATCTATATTTATTATGCAATTTTACTGATAGACAAATTATAAATAATTGTATATTGATTACATGTGCTTTGTGAATTTATTTTAATTATCATTTATCTGCAACGTCTAAAAAAGGTAAAATATGCATAATAAAAATTCTAATTATTTTATAACAACATAAAAACAATCAATAAAATATAATGTTACTTTTATAAAAACCAATTGGAGTTGTTTTATCTTTTATCTTTACGATGTATAAAATATAATGACTTATTTTAGAAGACAATCAACTGAATTTTTTTTCTATAATATATTTTGAATGTCTAGTTTTTCTTGTTTACATTAAAAACGTCAATTTATTAGATTTTGTTATTTGTCAAAAATTAATTTTTATAAGTTTATTGTAAAACATTTAATAGTCCCCATGTCAATATGAAATAAATAAGAGTTTTGTATTATTTGAAATAAAGAAAGTATCGTGTAAATTTGTGCAATTGAAAATATATAATAATTTTCGTATTAAATCAAGGACTAATTTATTAATTTAATTTTTACATTAAACTTGGGAATTAAGCTTATTTATATCACATATAAATTACTATTTCTTTTCAAAATAGATTATAATATTATTAAAAAATACAACTTTGATGTATTAATGCCTAATTATTTAACGTGTCTCTTTCTAATTCTATGGATTATATAGTTTTGGTATTTAACAATTGTCTTGCTACTCAAAGAATTGTCCTTTGTGTTAATAAATAATTTTTAACCCAACAACTTATTTAAGCTACTATTTTAACAATTATAGAGCTTATTAGTAGGAATTAAGGCGATACTGATTTGACATTAACTTTAACATTTAATAAATTTATGAGTAATTAATTTTGCGTATTATTTATTATTACTTTGATACGATGCACAAATTCTTTTAATGTTTGTTTATTATTGATATCAAACATAAGAATATTATTTTCTCTCTTAAAGACATTTACAGCTTTAGCTTGGTAAAAAACACATGATTATACAAATTAGTGCTTTGTATGCATATTTATTAAAATCTCTATATTTTGAACATCAAACATAAACAACAGTATTTAATCATATGTGTCTAAATTAAATTTATAATTTTTAATTTAAAAAATCTAATGTTAAACAATGTGTAATTAATACATCAAAGTTAATCAACAATACCTGAAAGTCATGTTTGAATGTTTAACTTTATAATAATTATTATTTACTTAAAAATATTTAATTTATTTTATAAAGTCAATAACTTGTAAGAAAACAATTTTAAAGAATATTAAAATGTTGTTTTTTCAATGTTCTATTTATGTAAGTTAGTTTTAATAAATACAAATTCTAAATAGTTCATTATTGGATAGATTAATCAAAACTTAATTTTTTGAATTTAGATATGTAAAACATGAAAAATACACTAAAGTTTATATTTTGTTAGATCATATAGAATAATATACATCAAAGCTGTTTGTATTAATTTTGCAGATTCGTAAACCTAACACAAAATGAGATTTTTCGATTATTAATTAACATTGTTAGATCTACAGAAACATTTTTTATATATGTCATCTCAAAATTCTAAAAATTAAAATCATGGAAAAACAAATGATTTATATTGTATGTTGTTGGTATTTTAAAAAGCTTGAAAATTAAAGTTTAATGTATTTGTTGTTTAAGAATCACAGAAAAACAAAATTCAACTGTAAAAAAATTAAAATGGCGTGTTTTCTAATAAATTAAATAAAAAAACAATTTTATATTTTGTCCCTTATTCTAAATGTATCTTCTATTGGTTTTAGATTTATTTATTTGCATGAAAATAACGTTAGTAATAATATAATTTTGACAAAAAGAGATCTTAATCTAATGAATAGTCTTGTTAGAAAGAAAAGAAACCATGTTTATAGAAGTATGACACAATATGTTTATGGTCCCGAAAGTTCTAAAGCATCAAATCGCAATGTTATAAGATGTGAAGATAACTCAAAGTTCAAGTATAAGTATTACGATATTAAATCGTTGGATTACACTAAAATTAGTAATCTTTCGTATTATTTTTTTGATGAATTAATAAAACACCCGACATTTATAAAAACATGCAAACAAATGGGATTTTTTATCAAAAACAATCTTAATTCTAAAAAGCTGTTTATGTATTTCATTATGAAATTTATAAATAACGAAGATTTTTCTTTTCCAAAGACAAACGATAAAAAATTTATTCGGTCTATTGCATGGTTAGCTCATAGTCATATTGTTCATTGGAGTCAAACTCAATTAATAAAATATATGTTTAACGAATGGTCATTTGTTTGGCAAAACATAATTGATAGTATTAATATTTCAAATGACAGATCTTGTTATTGGAGAGTTGAAGTGCTATTTGATAAGGATCGATTAGTCTTTGTGTATGATCAATTAGATAAGTTAGAAAATCAAGAACTAATTTTAATAGCTCTTTGTCACACCAATTATCAAAATTATTATGAAAATTCTTATAGTAATTTTGCTATTGGATATTTAGTAAATACATCTATGCCCCAATTGCTTAATTAAAAGCTAAACCTATAAATTTGAACTTTTAACTATACATATCTTTGTTTTAATTTTTTTAAGCAAATTAATCATAAGTTATATAACGAACTTTGTTTTTTAACTTTTTTATATTGTTCATATCTACAATTATTATTTTTTGTATGAAATAAACTAAAAAATGTTATTTTCACGTAAATGGAAATAGACTATCATCTCTTGAATATAAAATACAAAAATATAATAAGAATTTTAACGTTTTCAAATTAATGTAAAATGAATGCAATAACATTTATATTTAAATTTAAAATAAAAATAAATTATCATTTACAATGTTACACATCTCTTAGTAAAAAGATACGAGTAAAGGTAATCTCTGAATGAAGTATAAATGTTTTGTACAATAATATAATTGTTTTAATAACGAAATAAATTCTAAGTCCTGATTTGCAATTAATAAGTAAGACGTATGTTTATAATATTTGTTATATAAAACTTGTTTGTTTTAATTATAATTTTGTTAGTTAGAAATATTACAAATATTCTAAAAATCTTAACCTAATAATTACAAATCAATAAACACATGTTTTTTACTAAAAGTGAATTTCAATTGTTAATTTATAATTGGTGTTATATTTTTATCTTTTTTACATTAAAAATAGAATATTGCTATTATTTCTAAAGTTAAGAATTTTAAAAATCAATTTTTATCAATAAACAAAAATAAACATGATGTTTACGAAATACAACAAAGAGGAAGAAAATTTAGATGTTATTTCCTTAAAAACAAATAATAATAATCATTTGACAACAAAGACTAATGTAAAAAAAATATCTGATGAAAAGATGATGTTTTACAAAATTATAAAGACAATTTATAATCTTATACAAAACTTTTTTGTAAATAGTTCAAAAGAAAATAGTACATCCTAAAAATTATCATTTTAAATTTTAAAAAATTAAAAAAAGATTATTATGATTTTAAAATCACAAAATGTCGAAGATTAAATATTTTATTACAACATGTTAGTAATTGATATTGATAATATAAATATTAGATTACAAATGTAATCAATTATAAAAAGCAAATTAATAAAATTATAGTTTAAAGATAATTTACAACTATATCACTGTGTAACTGCAGCAAATTTCTATTAAGCAAGATATAAATGATATTAAAACAAAAAATCTTACAATTGAAGTAGTTATTAACAATGTTTGTCTAATTTAAACATAACAGATGTGAAAGAATACAATCAATTCAAAAATTCAAATACGAGGGTAAGTAATTTTAAAACTCACAAAAGAAACGAGACTAAACGAATATTTACAAGAAGTAAAAACATATATCCTCATTAAAACTAAAGAAAATCTCGACAATCAATTTAACAGTCATAAAATTTCATGACAGTATTTCTCTAAAAAGCTAAGATTATGATAATCTTCAAACTAGCTTCATTCAAATAATTTAAATTTATCAAAACATTACAAAACCGCTTTAATTTTGTTTTTCTAATTAATTCTTTTTGGGGGTTTTTGTTTATAAATATTTTCAACATTTATAAACAAAAATCAAACTTGATTAAAATTATGTGATTTTTTTTTGTATCAAATAATTACATTTTTCTTATTTCTTTTAATTTTTGAAATGAGTATATACATGTGAAAAAGAATTTAAAAACCAAAATCTTAAAATTTTAGAAATAAAAATACAAAAAATATTTATGAAAATAAGTCGAATATAAAATGATAAAATTGTAATAGTAAATAATGCAAAAGCTTTATTTAATTAAAAAAGAAAGTTTAGCAATATAAAAAGAATAAAACAATCATATAATAGAAAATATTTAATCTGCATAAAAATTGTTAATTTGTAATTTGAAAAATACTTTAATGTTTAACATTAACATTTTTTTATTTTCAATTTACATTAACAAAAGTAAAATTAAGAAAACAAATATTAATATAATAACTAATAAAGAAACTAGTAATGTAAATAAAGAAAACAAATATTAATATAATAACTAATAAAGAAACTAGTAATGTAAATAAAACATTCTTTAAATTATGACAATTAATAAACAAAAGTCAAATCAGCTTTAACGTAGTCATACATAACAAGTTTTGTCTTTTATGTTCCAAATCACATTTTTTTCAAATATAATAACACATTTATTTGCTCATACGATTCATAACATATGTAAGAAGCTTAATTACATTTGTTCTCTAGTGATCTAATTGAAGTAATATTAAAAAACACTATTATGAACAAAGAAAAATAAAAAAAATACATATTTTAACTTAATATTAATATTAGGATAGACGACTAAAAAAACTTAAACAATTATGTATTACGTTACTACAAAAGTACTTCACTTAAATTTGGCTATTATTAATACTTAAAAATGAATTTAATAAAAATTAAATATATATTATTTATAATTAATTAAGCTTTTACATATCAAAAATGATCAATTTTAGTGATTTGAATTTTATGGCATAAAATATCGAAGTCTCATTTTCTTCTCTTTAGTATAAGTAACTATTGTAAAAAAGAGATCTTAGCAAATGAATTAGGCTTAATGTACAAATTTAAGGTTCAAATAATACCATACATCATGACATGGTACTAGATCGTGACAACATATCACAACAATTATGTTAATGCCATCGGCTTATCAACCAGTACCAAAGCATACATCCAAATGAGAATAATAAAGAAGACACTAGAAAGCATCTTTTTTAAGTACCGGCGTGAAAGTTTCGATGGAAGATTTGGAACTAAGAATATAGTAGAAGTGGCTAGAAAGTGGTGCGGCTTATTAGAGGATGCGGTAGCGGAGGCAAAGTGAAGAAACAATAAAAAATAGCTTTAATAAAAAAAAGTAATTGTGTTGTATTATGATGTTTACAAGAAAAATAATGTTAAAGCTAAAATAGAGTTTGTAAAAATTACTTGTTGTATCGTAAGAAGAATGTAATCTAACTAACATTTAAATAAATCAAATCATTGTTAAAAGAATGTAAAAAGTTTTAGAATGTAAACAGTAGTAAATGTGATATAAAAATATTTTCTAACAACTTAACAGTATCAAGTAGTTTTCTATTATGTTATAATTATTTTGTTTTATGATATTTGATTAAAGACATTGTTTTATACAATTTGATTAAAAGTTATTAAATAAATATCAAATTAATTAATTTATATAAAGTTCTTTGCAATGTCCAATGAATCGTAGAGAACTTAAATCAACAAAATATATAAATATGTAACTTTTACAAAGAAATTTTAATTGTAGAATTTATGCTAGTGTTTAGCCAAAATAATTATAAGATAGATATAAAACATGAGATTAAGCAGTTGATATTTAAATATGTAATCATTTAATATTCTCTTTACTAATTTTTATAAATTGTACAATAGTTATTAATTTCGAAATAAGAGTTGTTTTTTACATTTTGATAAATTTTTTCCTTTATTTTTTTTTATAATTTTTTATTTAAATAATTTTTTAATTTAAATATTTATTAATCATTTAAAAACCAAGGTGTAAATCAATAATTAAGTTTTACAAATACATTATAACTATCTATTAGCAACAATATATACATAATTTAATGTGTTTAAATTTACGTTTAATGCTTTATTATGCAACTAAAAATTTAAAAGTTATATGAAAAATTTGTCAACATCCCACTTTACACGTCATTTTTACCACATAGAAATGAAACATTGCAATCTCTATTTTTTAAAAAAAGAGTATTATAATAAAAAACGATTTTTATTTTTTCAAATTTGAAAAATTTAATATATTTTTGTATAAATTCTTTTTTTGTAATGACCCCATGAAAACCATTGTTTTATCTATTTGTATCTTAAAGTACATATATGGAAAAATTAGTAAAAAAATCATTACTCAAGTAAACAAAGATGTTTTTAAAGGGGATGATTTGGAATATAGTTTTTTAAACCCATTTTATGGACATGCTTACGCTGATACAATATTATCTAGTTTAAGAAAGTATTATTTTGGTATACATCCTGACTATCAACATGAAATTAAGAGAAATTACAGTAAGGACAAACCATCAAATATCCTATCTGCGGCTTTAATCACTTTTTTCCCATCACCAGAAGGTATTATTAGCACGTCAAAATTTTTAAATTCTAATCTCGTAAAAAAATATTTTTCAGATAAAGAATCTAGATTAGACAATATAAAAATGTGGTTAAGTTCCTGACTTACCCCCCAGTAAAAAAATAAAAATATAGGGGTTGAAAAAATAAAAAAGAAACTTGTTTATTGCTCAATTTCAAAGTCAATATCCGGAATAAGATCAAAATTTAACATACTAATATTACCAATTTCAAAAAATTCTAGCATTTTATCCAATAAATTTTCACGATAAATAAATTTAAATCTACTAATATAAATTTTTTTAACAAGATTCATAATTGTACCATGGCAAGTTCCAGTTTTTCTAAGTTCTCTTTTAAGAACCGACCACATTCCCTCTATTGTTTGAGTATGTGCATCAGTTAAATTATCTACAAAATTTTGGCTGTGATTAATAGTCAAATGTAGATAATTTAATTCTACACAGATTGTGGCAATATCACTATAACCACGCCAACAATCTGTCACAATTGTAGAACCTGGCGCAATTTTTCTTTTTATTAGTTCAACAAGAGTTGCTCTTGTTCTATTTTCTACTATTTCAAAGACAAAAGAATTCGCATTCCCTCTCACAACGCCTCCAACTGCCCATACTTGATATTGGAGAACCCTTCCCGCATGGTTTTTGCTTTTAACAAGCAAAGTTTCATCAATTTCAACAATACAATCGACGCCGCCAATCGTTTGATTGTTTATATATGATGAATAGGAGACGTACACGGCGTTATTAAAATGCGTAAACCATCTTGATACGGTACATTTACCTATATTAAGTTCTAACGTGGCGGCCAAATTACTTGAGCCCTTTACCCATTCGCAAAGCAATATTAAAAGATCCTCAATAGACAATTTAGAATTCTTAAATATGCTTTGTTTCATTATGATTCCTTTCTTAGAACACTTTTTGCCATCGCGTCTTAAAAAACAACGATAGTTTTCAGTGTTGGTCTTATTTTGAGTCATTGGTCTATTGCACTTATTGCACATAGGAACCCTCAAAATGTTTTTTACAACTAAAAATTGCAATAACTCATTTTTTTTATAAATAAGTTTTCTAAATTCTTTAATTCTCATAATGGGGTAAAAAATAATTTTTTTTATTTTTTCAACCCCTATATTTTTATTTTTTTACTGGGGGGGTAAGTCAGGAACTTAACCAAAAATGTTTTCTAATTTTTTTATTGAACTACTTAGAAAAAATGATTCATTTTTATCTAATGATGTTGATTGTACTAAGAAACAATTTATAACTGATCCGGCACTTTTAGATATTCTCAGAATAGATATTAAAGAAGGCAAAGACACATTAATATTCACTTTAATAACACTTCATGCCTTTTTGTTAAAAGTTTTAGATACTCAAGACGAACTTCAGACATATATTCAAAATATTCTTGATCTTTTAAGTGAAAAAGATAAAAAATATATAAAGGCATCCTCTCATTACATTGTTAAATTTGAAAAATACATTTTTGACATATTCTACAATATTCCAAATTTCAAGCTTTTTTCACATTTTTATAACCAACCGATAATAAGTAATCGCATACCGGTTTATGATAAATTAACTGAAACAAATCCATTATTATTTGACTCTGTTGATATCCCATTATTACAGTTATGTAATTCTTTGTTTTATAATGAAGAAAAAGAAGAATTTGATTTAGAACATTTACAATTGGATGAGGATTCAGATTTATTAAAATTCTACAATAAATACAAAAGGCCATTTGATATTATGGATTATAACATTAAAAAAGAATGGACTAAAGTTATACAAGACCTAAATGATATTGATATTAACGTAAAAAAATGCAACGGAAATCCTGGCAATATTATCTATGCGACTAATTCTAAAAAAACAAGGTCATCTATTTCTAATATTGTAATTGTCTTAACGAAAATTTGTAGTTCAACAAAGAACGATATTGAAAAAACATACATTAAATTATTTGCCAAAGAATTTAAATTTGATAATGTTTCTAATCTCTTACAAGAATTCTTAAATCTTATTGCCAATAAGAGTGTAGACTTAGAATGCATAGGAGAAAATATAATCGTCGACGATGGTATAATGTACGGTAAACTCAAGATTACAACAATGACGAATAATAATAAAAAATTTAAAAGACAAATAAGCTATACTTTTGATAAAAATTGTACAAAGATATCTTTAATTACCAAAGATTTCTTTGATGTCAGTAAATTAAAAAAAATCTCATTTCGAATTAAAGATGATAAAGATTCGAATGCTCTTGATTATATTGTAATAAATTACGTTGACGAGTTACAAAAGAGAATATTTGACAGACCTCATCAAACTAACAACTCTAGATCGCGTATACTTGACAGACCTCATCAAATTAACAACTCTAGATCGCGTATACTTGACAGACCTCATCAAACTAACAACTCTAGATCGCGTATACTTGACAGACCTCATCAAATTAATAACTCTAGATCGCGTATACTTGACAGACCTCATCAAATTAACAACCCTAGATCGTGTATGTTTGACAGACCTCATCAAATTAACAACTCTAGATCGCGTATACTTGACAGACCTCATCAAACTAACAACTCTAGATCGCGTATACTTGACAGACCTCATCAAACTAACAACTCTAGATCGCGTATACTTGACAGACCTCATCAAATTAACAACTCTAGATCGTGTATGTTTGACAGACCTCATCAAATTAACAACCCTAGATCGTGTATGTTTGACAGACTTCATCAAACTAACAACTTAAGATCGTGTATGTTTGACAGACTTCATCAAACTAACAACCCTAGATCGTGTATGTTTGACAAACTTCATCAAACTAACAACTTAAGATCGTTTATACTTGACAGACTTCATCAAACTAACAACTTAAGATTATTTAATAAAGATTTACTCATTAGTAACTTTAATAAAAATGATTATTTGCATTACTTGATTGAAAAATTTATTGGTACAAATCAAAAATCCAAAATTTTAAACATCGTTGAAATGGTTGTTAAATCTGTTTTAGAGGATGATCCTGCCAACTCTGAAAACTTTTTATTTTTTTACATTTTGATTGATGATATAGGAAGTGACCTAAGTGAAAAAGTAATTTTTGAAATTTGGGTCAAACTGTTGAATAAATTTAACCCAGCAAAATCAAAAAATTTATTTAAACTTTGGAATAAAAAAGTAAAGAAAATTGAGATAAAAAAAGAATGGTGTTCCTTTTTATTGCAAAGTGAGGAAAAATACAAATACGCCTGCAAAATTCTTGGAAATGAAAAAGCAAAAAATCTAAAATTTTTAAAGAAAAAATAAATTTAAATTTGGAAGTTCTTTTTTTTATGCAAAACATTATTATTTTTATATCTGAACTAAATTTTGGAAATTTTTCTGTAACTTTTAAAAATATTTGTGAGTATGTCGCCGAAAAAAATATTACTTCTCTTGATATCAGAGAATTGTAATTTTGGAAATATCTTAGTTAAAAGATTACCAAAATCACTGTTTAATAATGAGATTATTTTAATTAAATTTTAAATTAATAATAACACTTTTTATGGTACTATGTGCATTGAAAATGTCTTAAAAAAGCTATTAATAAACTTATATTTTTAGACTTTGGATTTAATGATTTAAATGTAACAGTAACTGTTTATATATTTGATGCCCTAACGTTAGAATAATAAAACAAAATAATATTAAAATGCGATTAAATTACAAAATATTACTGAGGCATTATTTGTTAAAAAGAGTAAATTGACAAATTTAAACTTTTTAAAAAATTATTTAATTTTGAAAGTATAGAAAAGATTTCACACCCTTTTGAAAGTCCAATTAATAAATAAGAATTGTAAAATCTTGCAAATTAGGTAATTAACAATTTAGAATTACAATATCTATACAATGGCTTAACATATAAAAATAATAGATTAACAAGTTTAGATTTGTCTGATAATGTATTCGGTCCCAACGGAGTCGTTTATATTGCTAATACATTAAAAAATGAGAACAGTAAATAGAAAAAATTAGTTTTGGGAATAAATGATTTAAATTAAAAAAGTGCTTATTAAATTGCTAAAGCACAGACAAATCAAGCTAGTAAACTAAAAATAATAAGTCTCTCATATTGTAATAGAGACATAAAAATTTTTATTAAAACTTTACAAGTTATTGTTGAGGGTAACATAAATTTAAAAATTTAAAATCTATTTCTTAATCAGAACAACAAATTTAATCGATTTAGTATGTAATTTAAATAGAATAGTGACAATGTAAAGATTTAAACTAATTATTAAAAACAGTTGAAAACAAAAGCAATATAATTTGCATAAAGAATAAATTTAAATTTAAAAGTTTTGATGTAATTATACGTTTAAATAAGTATATTTTAAATAAATTTAGCAAAATTACCTTATTTTAAGAAGCAGATTGTTTTATTACCTTTATAATTATACATGTACATATAATTGTTTATTTAATTTGCAAGTAAGAAAGGCATAAACCCTACATAGGGACCAGCGAACTTGGGACTGTGATCCTTGTTCAACTGATACTGTGAGATTATAGCTCACTAAAACTGCTACAATTTATACTTGCCGGTGCAGGAGGTCCACCGTATCCATTGGACTTTGGCTCCAGGAGACTATGTTACCGTTTTATCCATACCCTGTCCAGACCAGGATCACAGCAGATATAATTATCGGGCACGGTTTGAATGACCCGGGGAGAGACATCATCGTACAAGCATCGAAAGGCCCCTACTATCATCCGTATTTTTGTGCACGCCTCCTTACACCGCCACATCACTAAGCCTGTATATTAATGGACTGCGTGACCACTTGTCTCCCAAAAGTTTCGTCAAACGTGCTATAAAATCCTGTTGGATATGGTCCACGAGATCTTCCAACTCTACTTCGTCTATAATCTCTTAATTAGCTCGATGGATCCTACCCCAGAGTGCATTAACTACAGCTTCACTAATTTAACCCTTGAAGTACAATTAAGTACACTTAGTGTGGTATCAGACCACATTTTTTAAGCCTTAAGGTGCGTTTTTAACTAGATGTTAATCCCCTTGTGGCTAAACTGCACACAAGTTTCATGAATCAACTTAATGAATTTCTTGAACCTTTTTAAACATAAGATATTAATCCACCTTCTCCGAAATAGAAACACTTGGGTGCTTGTCTGAGATTAAACTCAGTTCTTTGAATATGAATGCAATGCTTTCGACCTCTAAGCTACGAGCACCTGGTTAAGAAAAGATGAGGCCTGTAAAACATACGCATACAGAATACGACAGATTTATGTCATAAACTATAGAATGCAGCAGTGTAGGAATGTTGATTTGACTTAAATAAAGAATAGAAACTACATTTTTAGGAATAAGTAACAATTTAAATTGTTTAAATCAGAAAGGCAATATATGTAAACAAACAGAATGAGTTCTTTGCAGAAAAATAATTAAATATATATTTGGTTTAGACCTTCCACACTGATGATCCAAAAAAAAATATAATTATATTTATAATCTTATTATAAGTAACTAAATTTATATTTTTTTAAGTCAAAAATCGTTTAGTTTTTATTTGCTTGGAATAGTATTGTAATAAAATGCTACTGTATTTACAACAATAAACTAGAAAGTAATATTAAGTTTACACATAAATTTAACTTAAAATGTATAAGATGATTTTAGAGGTCAAACTATTACCAGTTGCTAATTTTTTAATGATCACCTGTATTATAGTTTTAGTAATATAAAAAAGACAAGTAGACTTGGTTATAAAGCTTCCTATTTTGATCTTGTAGAAAAAATATATACCCTTAACAAATTTAATATACGGTAAAGTGTATATTTATATAATACAATCAAAAGTAATAAAAAGAATAAAGATTTAGCTTATTTTGAAGCACAAAACCAACAAAATTTACTAAATTATACCGTAGAATTTATTTATATCTATTTATAGCTAGGATATGAATGGAAATGCAAAAGTAGTAATCGTTAAATTTTAAGTTCTCTAGTTTAAAATCATATGCACAAAATATAACTAAAAATATTTAGAAAGTCTAAAACATGTATTTAATCACAAAAAAAATTTAAACCTCATTTTTTGAAGTTAATCATTTAGTTTGCTAAATGATCTGGGGATTTTTATTGTAAAAGAAATTTCATTATTTTTTATATTTTAAGTTAAAAATTTTAATTAGTTAAATTCAATTTTTCTTCAAAGATAATAGTAATGTCTTTCTTCATATCCCTTAACTCATTTCTTAAAGTTTCCACTTCTTCTTTTCTTAAATAATTGTTTTCGGAGATATCAATTTTTTTTATCTTGCAATTTTCATTTTTCAAAATTTTTGAAATATCGATAAATAATTTTTTTTGCATATTGGTATATCGAATATTTAAAACTTCTAATATACAATTTTCATGTAATAAGGCTGTTATAATAAGGTTTAATTCATTTGTCAATATTAGATTATAACTGATATCTAATTCATTTAATTTGCAATTTGGATCTTTCAATGCATTGGCAATAATTTTTCCACATCCATCAAGATTTTTAAATGTGTTTGAAATATTCAAAGAAGTTAAATGATTATTTTCATGTTTTAGAGATCCAAAAATTACGTCTAAATCATCTATTGTTAAAAAATTAGATGAAATATTTAAAGACGTTATTTTGTTTTGTTTGGTAATCAAAAAATCAGATAATGTTTTGATTTTTTGATTATTTAAATTACTTCTTGTAAAATTTAACGTGTTTAAATTACAATTTTCATTTTTTAATGTTTCTGATAATAGTTCAAAACATTCAAAATCTAGTGGGCTATCTTGTGTATTTAAAGACTCAATTTCATTATTTTTATTTGATATTAAACAGCATACTTTTCCATTATATCTTTATTAATTATATCATTATTAATTTCTAAATATTTTAAATGCTCTAATTTTTCAATTAATTTAACTATTTCGATATACGCCATTTTATCTTTTAAACTCAATAAATTAATCTTTAAACTCTTCAAATTTGTATTTATTAATATTGATAACGCGTAAATTATCCCGTAAAAATTTAATTCTTGTAAATTACACTCTTCTTCACCGAAATTTAAATTGGAAATTTCATCGTTCCAACTTTGTAAAACTTTACAATTTTCATTACGTAAATTATTTATTCTTAACGTATACAACCAAGTATCAATTTTACTACGACAATCTAATTCTTTTTTTAAATCATCAAATTTTAAATAAAAAGGTAAAAATATTTTCCGAGTTTCCACGTCAGTCAATGCTGCGGATTTTATTATCATTTCTGCTATATTTTTGTTAATTGTTTTATTATTAAATATAAAATATAAATGTTTTACTTTTTGTTCATTTGTAATTAGAGAATTAGTCTTGTAAATTAAATCAATAAATGTCTTATCGTATTCTTCAAAATTAAAATTATAATAATTTTTTATATAAGTAATAAATATATATTCTAATGGAGATAATTGTGAATTGGATAATATTGATATACATTCTTGAGCTTTTTCATTCTTAAAAGTTCTGCTTACAAAAAAGACGGAGGCATGTTTTTCGTCAAAACAAAATTCCATTTTTGTATTTAAAAGATTTGTAAAAGATCTACTTTCAATGTGAATCGATACTGATCCATAAAAAATTTGATATCTTGGAACTAAATTTCTAAATAAGCAAAAGATATGTTGGATTTTCTTGATATTAGTTCTAAAATCTTTATAAATACTAATTTAATTTTATCATTTTCAAATTTACCACTAACTAATTCATAAAATTTATTTATATAATTATTTGTAGTATTAAAAAAACATAATTTAACTATAACATTAATTGCATTCGTTATTGATGGTGATAATTCGTTTTTTTCTTCAGCAATTATATATTTTATTTTACCAAATACTTTATTAGAACGGCAATCAAAATCCTCTAAACATTGTACGACTTTAAACCAATCTTTTCTAACTTCATCTGTAATATTAAATGGTTCATTATATTTCTCATAAAAAATTCTCAAGGACGAGTTGTTATCTAATTTAAGATGATGGAGATCGTATTTTTCAGTTTCTTCATATAAAACAAAAAATTAAACAAATGCAGTAGAGCTATTTCCATACAGTCAGAAATTTTTTTCATATCATCAAATGTATCTTTGCTTTTATTGTACATTGGAACTACTGTATTGCATGCGGGATGATTATTTTTATCATAAGGAAATTTACTACTTTTAATTAAATATAAACTTCGAAAAAATTCAATTAAAGTCATTTCATCGTTATTCATAAAAGTAATATTTGATATGCTAAATTGTCTTAAATTGTTTAAAACATCCTCATTTAAATTATCAATTAGAATAGTAAGATATTCCAAGTACTCGTCTTGTGTCTCAAGAACTTCAAGCATAAATGAATGTATAGTAAGTAAAGACAGCATGACAACTTCTTTATCCTCAGTATTATTATAAATAGACTTTTCACAAATACGAAGTTTTTGTAATAAATTTTTAAATGCCCTCTTATTGTCAACAGTCTCATCAATATTGTATAAATTAATTTTTTGATCTTTATTTATTATATTAAGAAATAAATTAGCAAAAAGCTTTACACTATATGATCTATTACTACTATTTTTAAAATAAGCACTTGCTATATTACTTATTCTGTTAGTTACTGCTATTAAATTTCCTCCGGGTGAAGGAAAGAGGTTTATTAAAAGACCAGATAACATATCAGTAGATTTATCTTTAACATGAACTCGATTTACATATAAATCATAGTATGGCTTAATACTAAAATAGAAATTTCTTAATTTCCACAAAATTGTACCAGATAAAATATGTCCAAAATATGGATTTACAATACTAAGTTCTAAATCAGGACAATTGATACAAGCTTTTTTATTTTGTTCAGCAATTAATTCCTTTGTTATAACGCTAAAAACAATATTCAAAATAAATAACAATATATAAAGTTCCATAAGGGGTAAAATATTTATTTATTTTTGAAGCTATTTTTTTTAGTTGCTTCACTTTGCCTCCGCTGCTGCATCCTCTATCGATCCGCACCACATTCTAGTCATTTCTACTATATTTTTGGTTCTAGATCCTTCCTCGTCGAGTCCCGCCGGTGGTCAAAAGAGATGCTTTCTATTGTCTTCTTTAATATTCTCATTTGGATGTATGCTTCGGTACTGGTTGATAAGCCGATGGCATTAACATAATTGTTGTGATATGTTGTCACGATCTAGTACCATGTCATGACGTATGGTACTATTTGAACCTTAAATTTGTACATTAAACCTAGTTCATTTGCTAAGATATCGTACTTCCTAAGTTTTTCCTGTTCTACTTTTTGAAAATTTTCATGGCATGTAATGCCTATTTCGATTAGTGTTATTCTCTTGTTTTTTTTTGTCCAGGACAAAGATGTCAGGCTTATTACAAAATAATAAAAAATGTTAAATATACATATTTTGTGTATTTAGAACCCATAATGTAATTATAATAAGTCTAATATTCATTATAAATCATTTTTTTGTAATAAATTTCATTGTTAACTTATTTTCTAGAACATTTCAATTACATTTATATTTTTCAAGTTTTTATCAAATTCTGTAAAAAAAAGTAGAAATCTGATTTAAGTGGTTTAACATATTTTAATAGGAAAAAACGACCTGTTAAAATTTTTAAAAATTGTATTAATACCATTTTTTGTGAACCGAGTGTAGCTTGTAACCTCAATTATATTTAGTATAATTTTTAGAGTCAACTTTTAGTTTATGTATATTTTTAATTTTTGCAATTTTTTTTAGATTCATCTTTATGGTTTGAGATTTTTCATTTATCATTTAAGTCAATTAAATAAAAAACGATGTATATGATTCTATTATGTTTAAGTTTGTAATTGAATTAGTCGTTTTTCAAATTAAAACTTAAAAAACACCATTTTTAAATACTAAAAAAAATGGTAGGTATTCACTTTTGTTTAATTTTAGAAATTACTATGAAAAAGATTTTTTTAAAAACACAAAAAATGATTTTATAAAATATAAGTTTTTTTATAAAAACTACTTAACAAAATAACTTTTAATTTAAATCGGTTAAAACAGAAAGTAAGGATCCAAATTTTTTCTTTCGTTATTATTTCCACTTTTCACATATTTGGGCATTTTTATATAAAGCATCTCTTTCATAATATTTTTATGAATAGAAAGCCATTTTTTTCCGACATCTAAATGATTTGTTTTCAATTCTGACACAAATTTTTCGTAAATTTCATAAATATCAGTATTTATTGTTACATTTTTAATTTCTTGTTCAATATCGTTTTTTCTTTTAACAATTTCAAATCGACTATAAACGTCAAAGAAATACAAAAGTGAGATATTTTTTTTTTCATTCCCATTTAAAATTTTTTCAATTTCAAAAAAAATACAAAGTTTCATTAGGTAAGTGATAGGGCTTGCTGTAAAAATCATTGCTGCAACTATCCTTTTAACTTGGTCTTCTGTAAAAATATTATAGTCGGAAAATACTTGTTGAAAATTGCTATTTGAAAAATCAGTAATATTACACAAATTCAAATTTAGGCATAAATTTATAAAAAATATCTTTAACCCAGAGTTTTTTCTCATAATAATTTTGTTTACAAAGTTTTCAACAACTTGATTCATCTGAAGTAGACGAAAAAGTTGCTCGATCATTTTTTTATCTCTACTTTGATATTTATTTATAAATTTTAATAAGGATTTAATCTCATTAAAAGCAACTTCTTCGATATTAAAAGTATAAACGTGTTTTGGTAAAAACCTTTTTAAGAGATTAGAAAAAAATGGGAATTTAGATTCTAAAAATGTCTTACTATTATCTTTGCACTTCGAGTTTTTTATAATACTGAACAAAAAATCACAAAAATTATGTTTAAAGAAAATGCTTTCAGCTTTAAAATATACATGAAAATCAACTAAGTTATCATCTGTACGTAGTAAATAGAAATTATAAACTTTAAGCTCATCTAAAGCTTTCATTTCAATAGCAGTAATAACGTTGCTATAATTTGATAAATAAAATAATAATGATAAGTAAAAAATTTGATTGATAATAAAATTATTATACTTTTTATATTGTAGACACTTATTTGGTGCAACAAACATTGTTAAATTGTATTCTTTAAGTTCATCTAGATCAATTTCAAAAATGTATGAATATTGAGATGTTACATAATAATAATTTGTATATACTATATTATTTTTTCGAATATAGAAATTTTCACCATTGGACGGAAGGGAATCATGAAAACTGTCACTGTTTATAGGAGAGCATAGAATTAAAAAGAAAGCTGAGCTATTATATAGAATTATATGTGTAAAATAACGAGTCTTTTCGTAATAATTATATATAATCAAATCAATTATTTTTTTTGCCTTTTCATTTAAAATAACATCACTCTGTTCATAAACAAAGACTTTATGATAATGTGAAAATTCAAAATGTAAAAATATTTCTTCTCCTATTTCTTTTACTAAGGTTGTAATTTCTATATTTTTATTAGAAATATCAAATACTCTTAAAATAAAATTGCGTTTTATCATTACGCTGTATGGACACAAAGATTTCCATGGTTTAAGACTTCTATCGTGTAAGATGCTTAAAATTATTTTATTTTCTTCAAATTTTAAAAATATAATATCATAGAAGACATCAGTTTTTATTTTAAAATAGTCACCAACTGACAGCTTTAGCTCAATAAGATTTTTCGTTAGATTATCCGCATTAATGATTTGATAGTAGATTATAGTCAGTGCAAAATATAATTTCATAGGGACAAAAGAAATTTATTTAATTTATATCTGTTACATATTTATTATGCATTTTTTATTTCTTAATAATTGTTAATTAATAATTTCGAAATCTTTTTATTCATAATTTTTTCTTAGTAACGTGATGTTTCAATTTTAATGTTACAGATTAATTTAATTTATTTTTAATTACAGATTTTTATCAAAGAGTTTTTAACAACAAAGTTTTATACTTAGTTTGTTAAAAATTTAATTCCTTTAAATATCAAAAAGTTTGTATTTGTTAACATTTAGAAAAATTAAATTTAATTACTTTAAATATCAAAAGTACAAAATACTGTAATTCATTCTTTAATTTCAAAAATTAATTATACATTATAATTTATACATTTGATCTTAAAAATTAATTATACATTATAATTTATACATTTGATCTTAAAAATCAATTATACATTATAATTTATACATTTGATCTTAAAAATCAATTATACATTATAATTTATACATTTGCATTCAAAATTAATTATACATTATAATTTATACATTTGCATTCAAAATTAATTATACACTATAATTCATACTTGTGATTTCAAAATTAATTACACAACGAAGTCTTTTAGTTAGTAAATTAAAATATATAAAATTGTTTATTTTTCATATAAATAACAAACCAATATTTTTTTTCTCCTTTTTAATATTTTCCTTTGTTTCATATTAATTAATAAAAAATAATCCCCAAAACAAACAATGAATAATTCAAATTTTCAAGTACAGCATATTTCAAAATCAAGAAAATTTCATGATGCATGGGCATTTATACTATTTGCTATATCATGCATAGGTTTTACTTCTTATAGTATATTAACTATTAATAGCCAAAGTTTAGTACCATTTCACTTAGTAATGATTTAGTCATAAAAAATGGAATATTTTGTTTTTCTATAGTATTAGTTTTCATATTAATTAATTTTATTGGTTTGCGCTTTTTTCCGGAGATATTTCTAAAGACAACAAGTTGTTTATATCCTTTGGGATTATTTATTTTTGCAAAAATGTTAGATTTTTCGCCTATAGTTATAATATCATCCATTATTTCACTTCTTGTTTGGGCTCTTTTATTGTACTCCTTTTGGAAATATTTAGGATCAGTTGGAAAATAATGAAAGTAGTGATGAAAGTTTTTAATAGTAACTTATTTACTATTGTATTTGGATTAATATTAGTATTTTCGTTACAAGCATTTCAAATAATATTGTTTGCGAGTTTAAATTATGATTTTGGTAAATCTGGCACTGCTCTTTCAGAACACCTCTTTCAATTTTTCTTTCTCTTGAATTTTTTCTGGACATTTTTTAATTCTAACTACTTCTTTCAAGTTTACAACACGTCTGTTATGGCTTTTAATTTATACGAATCTTCTGATACGTCATTTTTGACTTCTTTACAGAATGCTTTGTACTCGTTAGGATCAATTTGTTTAGGAGGTTTATTAGTAGCTATCGTAACAACTCTTAGATTTTTTGTAGACAGAGCTAGAAATGATAATGATAGAAGAAATGAGAATAGGAATTTAATAACTTCTTTACTTTTATGTATAGTAAGTTTTTACTATCAATATTAGAAAGTTTTCTACAGTTTCAAAATTCTTTAACATTTCCTTATATTGCCATACATGGGAAAAAATACAGCGAATCTGTTAAAGAGTCTTTTGATTTTATTGAAAGAGAATCTCCGGTTGGTATTGCGGGTATTGCTGCTCTACAAATGAGTCTTAGTATTTTTTCAATTTTAGTTGTATTTTTATGTTTTGGTTCATGGCAATCATTTGCTAAATTGACCTCAGATAAATTTATAAAAACATCAATACTTCTTACTTCTATACTTCCAGTATTTTTTTATTTTGTAACAATGTTAATTTTATCTTCAGGATATATTGGTATGATTTACATATCATCAGATGCTTTAGACGCAATAGATGATAAGTATAGCAAGGATTTGAGAGAAGCTTTTTTAGAAAAATAATAAATACTTCAAATTAATTTAGTTTTTCATATTTACTAAATATAGAGAACATTGTATTAAAAACGTTAATATTTAAGTACTAATATTAATGAGGTTGAATTTAGTAGAAAATGATCGATTATATTTATACGATAGTGACAAACAAATCATTTAATTAAAATATTAGATGTTTAACAAGGTTTCCTTTTTTTAAAATTTTGATTTTTTCATAATCGAGATTAACATTGAATTTAACCTTGATACTTGAAAATCCAAGATTCGATACTTTTTATTAAAAGAAAGATTATACTTAGATCATATTATCTAAATATTAACAATATTCTTTATTCATTGATGATGAAATATTGAAAGTTTTATCAATAAGACTATTGTTCTTAAATAGATATTTATTACTTATATGTATTTACTAATGTAAAACAAATTTGAAATATTCTTTCAAATATTAGAGAAATGATGTGACAAATTAAAAATTATATTTTATTGTTGAGAAAATTGCAATAATATTATTTAGACTTTTTTAATTTACTAAGGTAAAATTCTTTGCAAAAGACATTATATTTTTAGTAATAAATTGATGATTTATAATTTAAATGTGAAAATAACGAACTAATTTTAAACCGTTATTATATTTTTAATTGAATAAATTTTTTACCCTATAAATGTTTCTTATATCAAACATACTTAGTATTAATTCGGCACTAATCAATAATACGAATATTAGTTTACTAAGCGACACGTTTTATTCTATTGTCTACTCACCTGAACCAAATCCTAAATTAATACAAATAAATTTAACAACGAAAAATACATTTAATGACGAAGACAAACCATTGAAAATTACAATTACTAATTTTGAAGTCGAAACCCAAAATTTGTTTGTTATAAAAGAAAACTTCAATATGAAATGTGTAAACAAAAGAACTTTTAATAAAATTTGTAAAGTTATATTCGATAACTTTTTAACTGCAATAAAAGACAAAGGTATTTTGTTAGATAATTTCAACAATCATAAAAACGAAAAAAAAGTTTTATTAAGATATAAAAAATTCGTAAAAAATATAATTGATAAGAAGCAGTTCAATTTTGAGCAAAACTTGATTGATAAAATGTTGTTATCCTTGGCTTATGATACTCATGAAATTATATTTTACCTAGGTGTTCGGTATACAGATGGGAAGAAAAGGAAAAATATATTAAAAAAAATTAAGAAGTCTATAAAAATAGAATTTAATCCCGATATGACTCATGTGTTAATCAGTCAAAACTTATTAAGTTGAAATCATGGATTGCTAAAGTAGCTAGTCCTAAAATTTTTAAAAAATGCTTTTCAAACAAACAAAAAAGAAATATTGAATATAGTCAAGTTATTAAAAGCAGTAAAAATAATGGGAATATGGTAGACAATTATTTTAATTTGTTAAATAATAAAAAGATTTTAGTTTTAATTGCGGGGATAGTGTTGCTTTTTTCAATATATTGGTAGAAAACTGTTAAACGAAAAATTATATAATTTGATTTATTTAAATTAAAAATATTATTTATTTAAATTTTAATCTAAACATATAACGTACAATTTATAAATCTAAACATATAACGTAAAATTTATAAATGAAAAACTACAAAGACTTATGAATGAAAAACTCCAAAGACTCTTAAATAAAAAGATAATTATGAAATATTTATAATTAAAGATTTAAAAATCAAATTCACCAAATGAAATAAAAAAACTATTATAAATTAAAATACGTTTATTCTTTATTGTCTTCTTCAATATTTTCCTTCATATTATTATTATCATCTTTCTTTTCATCACTAACTTCTTGTTGCTTCTCTTTCTCTTCTTCTTCCTGCATTTTTTTTATTTCATCCTCCGCTTTTATAAGACAACTTTTTAAATCTTCTTTTATTTTATCAAAAACTGATCGATCAAAATTTTGAGCATTAAATAAATCAAGTCTCATTTTTTTATTAAATTCTTCTAATTTATAAAGTAACCCTTGCAATTTAAAATAAGAAGGATTCGATTTTTTTGTAAATCTCTCTTTGCATTCATTAATAGTAGTTTTCATTAATTCGATCTCTTCTTTTAGACCATTTTCAAGTTTTTCTAATTTTTTACTAATAAAATCTAATTTATCTATGACGTCATTTCTAATCTTCTTTTCTTCTTCTAATTCCGACACAGAAGGAATATCAAACAAATCCATAGCTATATTTCTAACATTTTCCTCATCTTCACTTGTAAAAATGTCCTTGAGATTTGATGTCATAGATTCAAGTAAACTCATAGCCATTGTTTCTAATTCATTTCTCATATGTCCAATTTTTTCAATATTAGTTTCTAGTAATCTAAATTTCTCTTCAGCTTTAATTAAATCATCTTTTTGTTCTTGAGACATTTCAAATTCATTATATTTATATTCTAAATCTTTATCACTAATTTTAACTGATTTAACTTCTAATAAACCAAATTTGTTTATCATATTAATAAAATAATTTTATTTAATTTTTTAACCCCTAAAGTGATGAAAAAACATGAAATTTTGAAAATGTTAAAAACAATGATTTTAAATTTTCTAATATCTTAAACTGCTTTCAAAATAAAAAAACAATTATTGTAAGCGTATATATGATTGTATTTCGGATATGTTTTTCTTCTTTCATTTTTGTGTTTACAAGTATATTATTGTTGGGGTATTTTGTCTTTTAGTAGAATTTAAATAATGTTTTACTGATTTTTAAGTTCAAAGTTAACATTGTTAATTTCTTTAAAAATCGGAATTTTCTAGAATTTTTAAAACTATAAATAAAATTTTTTTTTAACCCCTATTATGTTTACAAAAAATCAGCAAAATGAAGATTTTAGTAAGCAGCTTTTGAGCAACGTTGAAGTCGACATGGTCACTTCAGAAAACAATGACAGTGAAACAAAAAAAACAAATACCAGTGTATTTAGTTTCACTGTCAATGAAAATGTAAATAATGATGTAGATTTGGTAGAATTTGAAAGAAAACAAGCAAGAACCATGCCAGTTTTACTTTTGAACAGTCGCCAAATTGATGAACATGACTGTGGTGAATTGAACAATAAATGCCAATTCTGTGGAGCTCTTTTCTTCAAGAAAGAGGTTAATAACAGTGGTTTATACAAAAGCTGCTGTATTTTGGTAAAGTAAAGCACCAGGAGAGAGAAGTCTATCCTGAGACATTACGTCTATTGCTTACTGAATCAACAACAGAGGCTAAAAAGTTCAGAAGCAACATTAGGTCATACAATTCAGCTCTCGCTTTTGCATCTATGGGTGCTAAGATTGAGACTATTGTTAATGGACCTTATTGTTTTAAAGTACATGGACAGGTGTATCACAATACATACAATGTTAGTTCAAGTAACAATACAGAGAAAAAATATTCTCAATTGTATGTAGTAGATACAGAGGAAGCTTGTGAAATTAGAATGAAGAAGCAGGCCAATAGTGGCTGCGATCCTGCCATTCTAAGAGGCTTAGACAGTGACTTCCGACGTATGAATCCATACTCGGATGCTTTTAAGAATATGGGTGAGGTCATCACTGAGAAGAAACAACAAGGGCTATTTATCGATAATGTTAGTATGTTTTTTAATAAAGACATCAGTCGAAATGCTAAGAGATATAATAGTCCTACTTCAAGTGAAATAGCCATGGTATTCACTGATCCAAATGGAGAACCACCATTTGAGAGGGATATAAAGGTATACAGCAAAAACACAAGCCATGATAGTGTAAAATTAAGTTTATTGAGTCCTCATTTGGATCCAATGACTTATGTTTTATTTTATCCACATGGTGAAAGTGGTTGGCAAGCAAATTTAAGACTTATGTCTTATTTAGGCCAAGAACATAAAGTGTCAATGCTGCAGTATAAAGTCACTCAGCTAGCTATTAGACCAAATGTTTTCAATCCATTGCTTTGTGGTGGCAAATTACTACAGCAATGGATTGTTGATT
Organism: Cotesia chilonis; assembly: GCA_018835575.1. Lineage (NCBI taxonomy): Eukaryota > Metazoa > Arthropoda > Insecta > Hymenoptera > Braconidae > Cotesia > Cotesia chilonis. Next base: position 33,185 of record RJVT01000258.1, read on the forward strand.
CATATCTACAAGTTGAAGCTAACAACTTAAACTTCATTAGATTGAATCAAAGACAATTGAGAATAGCTCAATATAAGGGCTTGGTAGACTATGTCAATAATCAAGGGGATGACAAGTCAATGCCAGTTATATTGCCCTCAAGCTTCCAAGGATCACCACGTAATATGAGAGAACGTTACCATGATGCAATGGCAATTGTAACAAAATTTGGTAAGCCTGATCTCTTTATTACATTCACTTGCAACCCTAACTGGAAAGAGATTAGAAATAATCTTCTTCCAGGACAAACTTCCTCAGATAGACCAGATTTGGTCGCTAGGGTGTTTAACATCAAGCTTAAAGCTTTGATTGAAGACATCGTTTCTGGGAAAGTAGCAGGTGAAGTAGTGGCTCATGTACACTCCATTGAATTTCAGAAAAGGGGATTACCACATGCACACATATTGGTAATCCTTAAGAATAAGGTTAATTCATTGGAAAAAATAGACGATTTGGTATCTGCTGAGATACCAAATCCTGAAATTGACGGGGACTTATATGCCAAAGTTATGAAGCACATGATTCATGGACCCTGTGGATTGGAAAATCCTAATAGTCCATGCATGGAAAATGGCATATGCTCGAAGGACTACCCAAAGATTATATTGAGAAGACTCTAATACACAAGGATGGATATCCTTTGTATAAGAGAAGTAAAGGGCCAAGTTATAAGGTTAAGACACATGATATTACTAATATCAATGTGATCCCTTATAACAGGTTTTTATTGGCCAAGTACAATTCTCATATAAATGTTGAGGTATGTACTTCGATAAAGTCCGTAAAATATATTTTCAAGTATATCTACAAAGGATATGATTGTGCTGAGATGAGAATAACAGATAATAATGAGATTGATAATTTTATCAATAGCAGATATGTCTCAGCACCTGAAGCCATGTGGAGATTACTTGAAAATAAAATGCATGGTAGATCTCATACGGTTATAAGACTACCAGTGCATTTAGAACAGCAACAAATGATTTGCTTTGAAGAAGGCAAAGAACTTGAAGCTGTTCGAAATGAAGTTGCTCAGCAAACCCAACTTCTTGCTTGGTTTAGATTAAACCAAGAACACCCAGAAGCCAGAAGTTTATATTATAGTGATATACCACATCACTATACATATGCAAAAGGCGTATGGACAAAGAAGAAAAATGTCACAGCCAAGATCATCACTAGATTGTATGCTGTGTCTCCTGTAGATAAAGAAAGATTCAATTTAAGGATACTCCTTTTGAATGTCAAAGGAGCAAAGTCCTTTGACGAATTAAAAAGTTACAGGGGCACAACATATCAGTCTTTTGAGGAGGCTGTTGATGCAAGGGGGTTGCTAAGCAATGACAACGAATGGGAACGTGTGTTGGACGAGGCTGTATCTACAGAAAGTCCAAGTAATATTAGAAGTTTATTCGCATATATTTGTGCGTTTAATCAACCAAAGAGTTGTTTACAGCTTTTTGACAAATATTATGAGGACATGGCTGATGACTTCAAGAATGATGAATCTCCTAAGGATAAGGTATTAAGCATTATCAAGGAGATTATTTGTTCCCATGGTTGGTCAATGGAGAGATTAGGACTTCCAGAGCCAACTGTAAGTGTAGAGTTCGAGGATATGATAGTAGAGCCAGAATTAGACATCGAGGACAGAATGAGATGTCTAAATGAAAACCAGCAAAGAGCCTACGATAGAATAATAAATAGTGTAGACAAAGGTGGTAAAATATTCTATCTAGATGGGCCTGCTGGATCTGGCAAGACCTATCTATATAATGTTCTTATTGACTCTTTAAAGAACCAAGGAAAGTTGACCATACAAATGGCAACCACAGGTATTGCAGCAGATCTACTTAATGATGGAAGAACAGTTCATAGTTTTATGAAACTCCCTGTTCCATTGAATGAAACAAGTAGTTCAAGACTGCAAATAAATTCATCAGAGGCTCAAATGATAAGAAGGTCATCATTGATTCTTATCGATGAAGTATCTATGATGTCTAAGTATGCACTAGATGTTATTGATACAACGTTGAAAAGGATATGTTTTAATGATGACATCTTTGGAGGCAAGACTGTACTACTTGGTGGAGATTTTAAACAAGCTGCAACAGTTGTTTTAAAAGGTAACCAAGTATCAATCATAGAAAACTCAATCATAAGCTCAAGAGCATGGAGACATGTTGAGATCTTGAGATTGAGTTATAATATGCGGTCTGCCAATCAGCCTGAATTTGCAAAGTGGTTGTCAGATGTAGGAAATGGGTTCCTAAATGACAATAATGGTGAGATTGTCATTCCTTCGAGGTTCATTGTGAAAGGAAGCTTAATAAGCTCAATATTTGGGAAAAATATTGATAAGAAGGACGAGTCTGTCTTTAGCAAAGTAATTTTGACTACTAAGAACGAGTATGCAAATGTTATCAATGCAGAAGTTCTTAGTATGTTAGATGGAGATGAGTTCATCTATAAAAGTGCAGACTCGATCGTCTCTGATGATCCCAATGAGCTTTTAAGATTCCCGACAGAGTTCCTCAATAAACAACAGCCATCTGGCTTGCCTCAGCATACTTTGAAGCTGAAAGTCGGTTGTCTGATAATGTTATTGAGGAATGTGGATCCGAGAAGGGGACTCTTAAACGGAACAAGGCTACAGATTCTCAGATTAAGAGATAATTATATCGTGGCAAAGATTATAACTGGAAGGAAGGCGGGTTATGTGGCGGCCATACCAAGGATCGACATGCAACCTAGCGACACGTTATTGCCCTTCGTACTTAAAAGAAGGCAATTTCCTGTGATTGTGTCATACGCTATGACCATTCATAAGTCGCAGGGACAGTCATTTGACAATGTCGGTGTTTATCTTCCTGAACCTGTATTTGCACATGGACAGTTATATGTTGCGATATCAAGGATCAAGAACCCTGAGAATCTGAAGATATTTTTATCCGAAGAGTCAGAAAATCGAACCAAGAATATTGTCTATCAGGAACTTCTCCAGGGCAATAAAAGGCGGCAATATAATAACAAAGGGTAGTTGCTTATATAGAGCTACCAAACATCCTAAGGCGGCGGGATGTTAATTGATGTGGCAGTTGCTAATAGGACTGCTATGTAATTTATGGGGGTAGGAGGCTAGATGATGCGAGGGGGCGTTTGCTTACAGAAGTTATGCCGTTTTTTGCATCAAAATTTATGGGGTAGGCGGCTAGATGATGCGAGGGGGCGTTTGCTTACAGTAGCTATGCTTTTTTTGCATTTAAGATTAGTAAAGTTTGAAAAAAAAGCTTTAATGATTTAGAAATAAAATTGTCTGTTATTATACTTAATCCCGTTCTTAGAACGGGTAGCTATGCTAGTTTGTAATAAAATTTTAATGACTAATTGTCTGTTTCATCTTTTGTAATTTCAAGTTTACCAATATTTATATTATTTTCAAAAATTTCTAAATTAAAAGATTTTTTTCGATTATAAGTTAATGTTTTAGTAGTTTCTAATACATCGGTACATTTAAAAACTTCTGTTTGTTTATTATCAGTTCCTTCAATTTTAAAATATAGATTTTTCCCTATAATGTCATTCATTTTAAATTTATTAGAAACAACAGAGCATGCCATTCCTAAAGCTGTACCAATTGCACAAGATTCTGTAAGATCGAGGGTAGACTGATGTTCTATTTTATTTTTTAATATATTCTTAATTAAAAATGAACTTGAATTGCCTCCAGTTATTTCTATCATTCCCTTATATTCTGTATTGATTATGACGTCATCGATAAATTTTGATATTTGTTCAATATTTTCTTTACAAGCAATCATATACTCTTCTTGAGTTATTTGAATATTTACTGGATTTTCATTAATATAAATTTGTATATTTGCTACTTCAGAAGAATTTAAAACAGTTTTTAGTTTTTCAATATGTCTTAAAATATTTTCTTTTATAATTTTTTTATCTTCTAAGTTGTATTTCTTTAAAATTATATTAATTAGTTTATTATCAAAATCAATAGCTCCTATTTTTATATTATCAATATAAGTAGGTATTAATGTAAACTTTTCATAAGTAAAAATACCTACTTCTGTTTTAGTATGACCAAAATCAAATATTAAAAATTTTTCTGGTATTTTCTCTCGTCTCAAACAAGCAAACATTCCAATTGAACTAATGTCATTAAAAAACCTTTCTACTTTCATGTTACAAGATTTTGTAACATCCAATAGAAATTTTCTATCTAAATATGTAAAATAAGAAGGTATAGAAAAACAAATAGAAGGAGCACCTTTAGTATTATTTTTAATAAGTCTATCTAAATATTTTATAAACATTAAATAAACTTGACAATTTTCAGAAGTATCTAAATTATCTCTAAAATTTCTAAATCTTAAATCGATACTTTGTTCATGTTCCCTGTAATACTATTACCAAATTTTCTAATAGGAGTAGTAAGTTCTACTACAGTAGGTATTGATCTTTTACCTTGTTCATCTCCTAAAATTTTACCATTTTCCTTTGATGAAGAAATTGTTGTTTTGTATGAACCAAAATCTATTCCTATAAATTCCATGTGAGGGTAAAAAATGAAAATTTTTATATTTTAAAAAATTCAAGAATTTTCAAGAATTTTCAAGAAAATTAAGCTACTTTTTTTTTATAGATTTTTATATTAAAAATAATTTGAGTGTGTACTTTTTATTATTTAAAAGGGTTATATTAAAGACTTAGAATTTGTATATTTAATTCCTTGTGTTGTTCTTTTTACATGGTATTATAAATTTAATATTAAGTTTATTTTATAATTGTAAATGCTAATATGAGAAAGGGTTTTAAAAATTTATAATTATTTTTTCTTACAATATAAAAATTATTAATTATAATTGCAATATTTATTGTATTTTAATGAAAAGTATAATACTAAGTTATTAACTACACATTTATTGATTAGTTTATCAACTATAAATTAATATTTATTGTATTTTAATGAAAAGTATAATACTAAGTTATTAACTACACATTTATTGATTAGTTTATTAACTATAAATCTAATAATAATTTATTTAGTTATTAAGTGTATTTAACATAAATTAAAATATTTCTTTCTTACAATATAAAGTTTATTACACACAAGTTAAATAGTAAGAATATTTATTTTTTAAATGATTTCTCCTATTAAAATTTAAGTTTATGCATTTTTTAAATTAACTTTAATTTATTAAAGTTTTGTATAAATAAATATAAATTAAATTTTTCAAATGACCCTCATGCTGATCTTCCCCATTTTAAATTCCTTTTTGTGCACCAACCCAGAAGCTATTACTTACGAAGGACTCAGAAATGTTTTATCGGGATTTAATAATAATTATCTTAAATACGTAGCTGATAGTGAAGAGAGAACCTTAAAATACATTAATAATGTATTAGAAGAAAAGTCTAAACAAGAAAATGAAAGACATCTAAAGCTTTTACAAACCATTGGAGAGATTTTAAAAAACAATGAGAACAAAGAAGCAAAAAATGACTCATTGTTAAAAATATTACCTTTTTTAAAAGGACAAAAAATGACGAGGCATTAATTAGCTTATTGAGTAGTAAAAAAGGAGATAATCTACCTATTTTGTTACATTTATTATCTAAGAAAGGAAATAATCAATTGCCCAATAATTTACTTTTACCACTTCTAACAAACTCAGGGGGAGAAGGTGACAGCGATAAATTTTTAATGAATTATCTGATTTATCAGAAATTGACTGAACAACAAGAACAGGGTAATCAATCCAATTGTCCTCCCTTGAATACTTTAAGGAGTGATTTATATGGACCATCTACTAGTAACCAATACGGACCAGCTTTAAATCCAGTCTCTTTTGTTCAACCAACTGCTTCTTATGGCCCAGCTGCTAACAATGTAACAAGGGAAGCTCCTCCCTGTCCCCAATTTCAAGATTCCTGTCCTAATCAAGGGATAGAAAACAGAGAGTATGGGAGAAATTATGGAAAGAGACCTTAATTTATTAAATTTGTAAATATTTTTATTTTATTTTTAATTTATTGTAGACGTGTCATAACAAAATATTATTATAGGTTTTAAATTAAAGTCAATTTTTAAGAAAATGTAACTTAATTAAGAACAACCTTATTAATTTAAATATAAAATAAGGTTAATCTAATTTGTAAACTTTAATTTTATAAAAAACAAAAGTAACTTAGGTTTGTAAATTACATAAGCAACTTAGGTTTGTAAAATACAAAAGTAATTCAGATTTTAAAATATTTGTATTTTTAATAAAGTTAACTCTATTTCAAAAAATATAAATACTAAAATTTTATCCCCTTTATGCTCTTTTACATGATTCTATCTTGTCTATTTTCATATTTCATATATTCCTCATTTACAGGTGAGAGTGAAACAGGAGAATGTTCAATAAGAAAGACAACTAATTCCCCGATAGCAAGCACTTCAAAAGAAGATATCCAATTGAATGTGCAGAATGTGGAGTTACCCCCTGAAGCATCCGATGACGTCATAATTGCAATAGATGACTTAAATGATTTTTGCTCATATGAAAAAAATACCAAAAGCAGGTCTAATTTGCAGAGTGAAGACAACAAGTCTAATTTACAAAGTGAAGACAACAAGTCTAATTTACAAAGTGAATCTTATAAGTCTGATTTTGTAATTGAAAATCCAAGTTTTTTAACGAATGAAAAAAATAATTCTGAATTACAGAATGACAATTCTTATGTACAAAATGATAATTTTAATTTACAAAATGAATTGTTAAATATAAAACTTAAATTAAATGAAATGTCAAATAACACAAATGAAAATGAGCAACTTTTTTTAGACATTTTTAAATCCCTTGATTCGCGATTTGCAAGTCACTGCGAGCTCTACATTGAAAAATTTAATGATGAACGAAAAAAATTAAAAAAAGATATTTTAACAGACTTGGTATTAGAAAATAAAAATCTCAGTGATTATATTGTGAGTACATTTGCACAAATTATTAATGAGATGTTCGGATTATTTAAAACTGAAATCATTCCTGATATTATAAATGAAATAAGAGGTTTTTATGAAAAGCCTAGTTCTGACTTATTTTCGAGTTTAAAGGAAATTGTTAATAAAAACAACAAGTCTCTAGAAAATTTTATATCAGAAGAAATTTCTAAACTTAATAAGAAAAATTTTATTGTTGACAAAGATTTACTTTTAAAATTGGCTCTGTCAAATAATTTAAGTAGTGAACAACTTGTCCCATTAATAATTTTATTATCGGAAAATAATCTTTAAATTAAAAAAGTAAAATGTAAATAAATTTTTATTTTAAAAAGCATATCTTTCTCTGTAGAAATATTTTATATTATAAATTCTTATAGAAATATTAAAAGTATGTACCAAATAAGTTTGGCATAAACTTGTGTTATTTGCATAAATGGTACAGTAGTTGTCAATAAAGAGAATACAGTATTATACTTAAATAATAATACAGTAGTTGTACTTAAATAAATAATTAAACAAATGTAACACAGTAGTTATACTTAAATAATAATACAGTAGTTGTACTTAAATAATAATACATAAATAATACAGTACTATATTTGCATAAATAATACAAAGGTGCATTTAAATAAATAATACAGTATTATATAATACAAAGAGAATACAATAGTTGTCAATAAAGAGAATACAGTATTATAAATACAAAGAGAATACAGTAGTTATATTTACACAATTTAAAATGTAATATATTTAATTAAAGATATTTTTCATACAAATCCAATTTACCATCAATAAGATTACACAAATTATAATTTTCTTTTACTAATCCTAAAACTTCATCTTCTTTGTCTTTACTTTCTTCAATATTCTTATAAAATTCATCTGATACTTTTTCAAATTCTTTTACACAAACTATTAATTCGTCATCATCGTCATGTCTTGCTGTGTTTTCGAATAATCATCTAATAACTTTTCGAAAAAATCTACATTTTCTTCTAATTCACTAAGACGACATTCCTCTTTATCAAGAGCATCAGATAAAAGTCTATAATTATTTAGACTCTCTAAAAGTTTTTCATCTTCTTCGTAAATCTCCCTTGCTTTATTATTAAACTCTTTAATATTATTTTCAAGCTTTCTTGTTTGTTCTTGAATGATTTCATATAATGACATTTGTACAAAAGATGTATTTCTTTCAACATTAGACAATTTACTATTATCTCCAAAAATTGAAGTTTTATTAATAATTAATTCTGACGTGTCTTTTTTTAATTCTTCTTTTATAATAGGTGGAGTTTCTTTATTAATTGGTTGTACTTCATTAACTATATTTTTTATAGAATCTTGTTCTGAAGTGGTTTGAACAGGTATAGGATTAGGATTAAATTTACCTGTTGACCGATAGTAGGTTGTGGTGTCGTGAGAGTTCCTGTTTGTGTACTAGAAGAAGTTATAAAAGGATTCATTTGATTAGTAGGAGTAGATGTTATGGCTTGTGGTGTTGTAAAACTAGCTAAATTGTTAACAGAAGATTGTACACTTGGAAAATTATTTTGTTGAGTAGTTGAAGTAGAAACAGTCGATTGAGACATAAAAGGATTAAATGAAGCTGGCTGCACATTGGAAAATAATTTGTCCCGGGAGTATTTTGAGCAAATGGAGAAACAGAAGGTTGACTTGTAGTTGAATTGGCTGTTTGTAATCCAGAGAAAGAATTAGTATTTTGATTATTTTGTAAATTACCAAAAGCGTTTGTATTTTGCTGTCCAAATGGTGTGGTACTTGCTGATTGAGTCTGTCCAAATGGTGTGGTACTTGCTGATTGAGTCTGTCCAAAAGGAGTTTTTGTTTGGCCGAAAATGTTTGAAGTCGTAGAAGAAGTAGTTTGGGAATTAGGAAAAACATTGTTTTGCGTTGTACTCGTAAAAGAACTTGGTTGTGTAGTAGAAAATGCATTTGTACTAAAAGAATTATTCTGAGTAGGTTGTGTGTTTCCAAAAATATTAGAAGGTTGAGATTGCCCAGTAAAAGGAAAAGTTTGCGAGGTCTGTGCATTTCCAAATTGTGGTTGTTGAGTACCAAAAGAATTTGTCTGTGGTTGTTGAGTACCAAAAGAATTTGTCTGTGGTTGTTGAGTACCAAAAGAATTTGTCTGTGGTTGTTGAGTACCAAAAGAATTTGTCTGTGGTTGTTGAGCACCAAAAGAATTTCCCTGTGGTTGTTGATTTCCTAGTATATTTGTTTGAGATTGCAAACCTAAAAAAGGATTTCCCTGAGATTGTTGAGAAGTTCCAAATGGAGTCGTCTGTGGTTTTAATGCATTTCCAAAAGTATTTGTTTGTGATGTCTGAACATTTCCAAATGGGGTAGATTGTGTTCCAAATGGGGTAGATTGTGTACCAAATGGAGACTGTTTAGTTTGATTTAAAAATGGATTGGAACTTGTTTGCTGACTAACAAATGGAGAATTTTGAGACTGCTGTGTTCCAAATGAAGTAGATTGGGGTTGAGCACCAAATACAGAATTCTGAGTCTGTTGGCTTCCAAAAGGATTTTGTAGTGGTTGTCCACCAAAAGGAGTATTTTGTGTAGGTTGGTTTCCAGGGACCATATTCGCAAAAGGATTATTTTGTGTGTTCTGTGTATTTCCAAATGGGACACCTTGAGAAGGCTGCATATTTAAAAATGGATTATTTGAAGATTGTGCATTTTGAAAAGGATTATTATTTTCATTGTTCTGAGAGGGTTGTTCTTCTTTCTTTTGATTAAATAGATTGAAGTTCATAAGGGGGAAAATAGAATAAAAAAATATAAATTTTAAAACAATAGAAGGAAATTTAAAAGGTGAAAGGAAAGCAAAAATATATTTAACAGATAAAAATTCATAATTGCCGGGAAAGTCGCATCTTAAGAGTTGTAAATGTTTTGTAAGTTATAATTGCCGTAATTGAGACCAATAGTGAGTAATTACATCCGAAGAACTACCTTGGAGAGGTGAAGTTCTACCATTTCGCGTGGGGCGATGAAAGTCCACCAATGTCATTAACCCCCTATAATTTAACTTACATACACCTATTTGTGACTTAATTATTATTGGTAATATTAATTTGTAGAAGCATATTAGTAAATTAGATGATATTTAAGTCTCATAAAGAAAACTTATTTTAAATGAGAAATTACTTGTGAAGAATATAAAAATTTATTTATTCAAAATATCTTCCTAATTTTTCTACGACTTCCTCACTGTCACTCCAAATTTCAATACGACACCTACAAACCTTATCATATTCAATATCACACTCAATAAAAGTATTTATATTTTCAAATATCCACAAAAATGTATTTCATTTTTATTTTTATAATTATTCTGTAATATTACTTTTAAATTTATCATATCTAATATTTTTTAGTCCCTTCTACTAAACTACTTTTTAAATTAAATTTAATTAATTTATTAAAACTTCCTTTTTCTGTTTCTACATTTTTCATAAGATCAAAATATGTTATTTGATAAGGTAGAAGTGGTAAAGATTCCGTGTCAACTTCACTGTAGTCATCTACAACACATATTTCAAAATCAAGATTTCCATAAATTGAAAGATCAGGGAAAGAGTCAATTTCTAAATTTACAATTTTACTATCCCCAGGTAGTAAATTTTTAAATGGTAATTTTGTTGTATTCTCTTTTATTTTTATATTTATTATTCCATTTTTAATTTCTATATCTTCATATTTATTCTCAATTTTATATTCTAATATTATTTTAGTACCTTTTATTTTTTTAATTAACTTTATTGAGACTTCATCAGTCTCTTTAGTTAGTAGAATTTCTCTACATTCTTTTACCTTTTCTTCTTTAATATCTTCTTTTATTAAATCATAATCTTTTAAATATTTATTAACACTATCTTTTAAATCTCCAAGATTATTAAAAATATCTTCATTTAAAATATTTTTAGAAATGTTTTCATTTGCAATACTAGCATTTAAAAGATTATTGGAAACATTATTGGAAATATTAGCATTGGAAACATTATTGAAAATCCCTTCACTTGTAATACTAGCATTTAAGTTATTGTCATTTAACATCCCTTCACTTGAAATATTATAATCATTTCCTTGTAAATGAATATGATTAATATAAAAATCATTAACAATGGAATCTTCACAATCATAAAATATTGACTTATCAATTTTAATATTTTTTGATAAATCATAAATAGCTTGTAAAGCTGCATTCTTTAATTTACTTTCTTCTAAAATCAATCTATTATAAATATGTAACAGATATTTTTTATAATTTTTAGATCTATAAATCACTTTACTCATAATTCCTAATATTTCTGAACTTACTTCATAATATTCACTATCTTCTAAATATATTGCATAAATTTCTAACACGTCATCAATAAGAATTTGTTTGTTTGAAACAAATTCTTTATTAAACATTAAATCTTTCAATAAATTTACAATAAACAATTTAAAACTTAAATTTCCTTTTTCTAAAATACATCTTTTTACAAATTCTAAAAAAATATCCATTTTTTTTATATTTTTTAAAGTCAAAATGTAGAGAGCATTAAGTCCTATTTTTTTATAATTGTCATCCATTTCACTCATAAAATCTGGTAAATATTTAATTAATCTATCAATTGTTTCTTCTGTACCTGTTTTTAATAAAATACTAATAGCTAACATTGATAAACTTTTATTCGTGTCTTGTATTGATTCTTCAATTTCTTGATTTAAAATTGAGATTTTACTGGAAAATTTAGTAGAAAAATTTGATAAAATTTTTATGCTAAAAAATTTTTCATATAAATTTCCATTTTTTAAAAAACTTCTTAACCCTTGACAAATTAAAGGAATAAATTGTATTGAATACTCCTCTTTTAAATTACTTAATTGGTGACATGCTTCAAAAAATACAAAGGTATCACTAATTCGTAAATTTAAGAAATTTTTAAACAAGTCATATTTTTTATATTTAATGGCTAATCTCACACTTGCAATTCCTGCTTCATTTTTAAATGAGAAATATTTTTCATCTGTGATTTTATTATTTAAATTTAGTAAGGCTAAAGATTGGTACCCGTAAATATCATTAGAAATTTTTAAATTTTTATAAAGATCTTTTGATTTTATAAAATTCTTATTAAGTAATAAATACGTCACTAAGGTAGCACTATTTACTAATTTTTCATCATTACTTAAAAATGCTTCTTTTAAAGTTTTAGTAAAGTCATTTATCATTTCTTCTGGTATTATGCAAAAAAGACTTTTTAATATTTTCTGTTTAAATTTTGAATTATTTAAATCTTTAAGAATAATATTTATTCCTATAAATCCCTGGTCAGTATATTTAGAGATTTCTATTAGAACACTATACACAATATGTTTAAGGTAACTTTCTTTACTTTGAAAAGATCTTAATAAAAAAATAAGAATATTATTTAGAATGTCTTGATCCATTTTATTGTTACTTAAAAAATATAAGAAAGAGTTTATGGATTTAACACAATTTCTAGTGTTTAAAGGAGAACTATTAAATTTATCTGAAATGTCCTGAAAAATCATATTTTCTGATTCTTTTGAAAAAAACGAAATCATATTTTAAGGGTAAAAAAAATATGCATAAACTGATATGTTTATGAATTTGTTTGCATAAAAATGTCTAACTTAAGATTTGATTGATACTTTAAAATATGTTGTAATTTAATTAAAAATTTGCATAAACAAATACAATAAGTATAAAAATAATGTATGAGTATATAAATATATTATAATAAATGTAGTACAATTGTACAAATAATATTATTATTATACAAATATTTTAAAATATAATATACAATATTACAAATATATATATACAAATATAATAAATATACAAAATATATTACAAATAATATTATTATTATACAAATATAATAACAAGTATATTAAACAATTTATTGACAAGTACAAAAATTTATTAAAATTATCTTCTAAATACAAAATCATAAATTATCAACCTTGGATCATTTAGCTTTTTATAAAATTTCTCTTTTTTTTCATCCCCCATTCCTTTAATATTTTCTACCTGTCCATTTACAATCTCAATTTTAATTTCATTTTTATCTTCCCTTACAACAAAAATAAAAATTTTACTATCCTCACTTTTTGTAGAAATTTCTATCTTAAAAAGTTCTCCAATTTTTTGCATCATTTTTTTATAAAAATCATACAAATCTTCTACATATTTTTCGTATTGTATTACCGACAATCTTCGTGTTCTACTTTGTAACTTATTTTTATAAATTTCCAATTCTTCTAAATTGTATTCTTTTTTAATTTCTAGTTCTTTTTTTAATTCTCCAATTTTACTTAAGACACTTTTATTTCTCCGCATACATTTTTATATCTACCATTTAGTACTTCATATTTTCCATATAAGTCCCCCTTCCTATTTAAATCAGCATATTCTATTTCTTTATTTTTTAAAAGAGAAGTCATTTCTTCTAAATTTCTTTTTTCAATTTCTATATCGTTTTTTATATTGTAAAATTTAGTAGAAATATCAAAAATAAATTGTTCACATTCTTTTCCTTTATTTTTTATTTCCACAAGTTTGTCTTTACTTTGTTTTAACAAATTTGTAGTGTCATTGATCTTGTCTGTATTGAGATTATTTAGAAAATATAATTTGGATAATCTTTCTTGTATTCCAAACTTATAATTTCTAAAATAATCTTTGATATGAATCATGTCATGTTCTATTGTTTCATAATCTTCCATTGAGGGGGTAAAAAACTTGTTATTATATTTTTAAACTTAACATCTATTAGAATGAGTATAAGTAACAAGTTTGAGATTATATTTTTACACTTAATATCCATTAGCAAAAAAAATACATTAATGATCATATTTTTAAACTTAACATCTATTAACAAAAAAAATACATTAATTATTTGATTTTATACAACTGGATACTTTTTTACTAATCATCTACATTTAAATTGTTTACCACCAAACTTTAATTAAAGTATAGTAATCCAATTTATATTTATGTTGAGTTTAAAGTATTTTCAATTTTTTATATGTAGACGTAAATTTCTTTGTCTTTAAACAATCTATTGATCATAAATTGTATTTACAACCATTTGCTTTCTAATTTCTTATTTATAAAAATATTATTTTTCTTTGGTGATTGAACAGGCCATTCTAAAACATCAATGCAATTTTCATAATCAAAATAAATGTATGCTTGGAATCATTATCGTGTTAAGACAAAAAATTCTCATCTAGAATTATGTTTATTTTATATTGTAAGTAAATTTTTCAATTTGAATTTCAGTTAAAAAAGATTTATAATTTCCTATTTATGCATAAAATTTTTTCAGGTTTATTAAAAATTAAATATTTCATTGAATGTAATGCATAATTTTTTTTGTAATAAAATGTTAAATCCAATTTCAATTTTATTAAACTATTAATTACAAGAAAATTTTATTATTAAAGAACTTTTAAGAGACAAAAATATAAATTTATAAAAAAATTATTTTTTTAGTGTCTGCTGATTTTATTTGTTAAATTTTCTAATACCAAAAAATATAAAACATTTATCTTTAAAGACTACTTTTGATACTAGAAATAAAAATACAACCTAAATGTTTGTTTTAGTAATTTAAATTTAATATCATACACTGACAAAACAATTAAATATAATTATTTGTAAAGTCGTATCATAATCATTACAAATTTTTAAAAAAAAACAAGTACTTGTAGATTGGCTGTACAATTCCTCTAATTGAAATATAGTTGCTAATAATTTCACATCTAAAAATTGCCTATAGTTTGTAAAAACATATATAATAAATATTTTATTCATCGACAAAACACATAAAGCGTTATTGTCCGGTAGCCTGTAAATTTAATAAAAACTCAATAATGTACAAAGTAAAACATATCAAATTAAAATATGGATTTAACTACAATTAGTTATCTAAAATATAGTCTATTATACAATTATAATGCTTATAAAAAATATTGTTTTATTTTTGATTTGTTTATTATTTAATTTACAAACAATAAACAAATATGTTATTTTATGTATTAGCTAACTTAGTGATTGGAAATCCCATTCCTTGTACTAAAGATAGAGACTGTTTTAATAAATCAAGACCTGATGTACATACTTTGTACTGCGTCAATAGCATTTGCGCAAAGCTTTTATCTCCTAATGAACACTGCACAATGCCTCAACAATGTGCATCTTACTCGTTTTACGGACCAATAGCTTGCTCATCGCAATGTAAAGTGGAAAATGAATGTATGATTTCAAAACTAATAGACTCAACATACTGTTGTTTACCAATACCAGAAAATAAAAGATGTAATCCAAATAGACCTTCACATTTGAGTGGTTGTGATGTAAACCAATCTTGTACATATAAAAATCATCACTATGTTTGCAATTATACAACTTCCAGTTCGAAATGGATATTCGGTGCAATTTTAAGTGTACTAGGAAATATATTAATTAATACTGGAGTTAACGTCCAAAAACTTTCTTATAACAAAACATCTTTTAAGATAAGAGAAATTACTGTTAATACATTTAATATTGGTATGATTATTTATATTATAGGAAAGCTTTCTGGATATTTTTCTTATATTTTTGGAGACCAATCACTTTTAGCTGTGCTTAGTGCTACAGGTCTTGTTTCTAATTCGATTTTGGCTCCGCTAATAAACGATGAAATTTTTACTTATAAAGATCTAGCAGCTATTATATTTGTTTTTACGGGGACTACATTTATTATATTCAACACTAAAGTGTCACATAAGTCTTATTCCCTTTGTGAATTGTTAAAACTATACAGGAAGCCGTCAATAATAATTTATTTTATATCAATTTTATTTTTAATAATTTTTTTATATTGTTTTATTAGGTATGTAGAAACTAATAGTAGCCTTAGAGAAGATAATTCGAGACTATTTAATAGTGACACTGTATATTTTGATGATGACGGGTATGTCTTAAAATATTTTATGGTACTAATGTATGTTTTTTTAAGTTCTTTTATAGCTTCATTTACAACTCTTTGTATAAAATCACTCGCAGAAATTATTGATAAAACTTTGAAAGACGAAAATCAATTTAAATATTTCGTTACGTACGTTTTTCTATTGGGATTGTGTTTATGTACCTTTGGTCAAATTTATTGGCTTAATAGAGGACTTAAAAGATATGATGCTCTACTAGTAGTCCCTATATTTCATATAACATGGTCAATTCTTAGTATTGTAACAGCAGGTGTATATTTCCAGGAGTTTGAACATTACGATTGGATTCAATTTAGAAATTTTTTCATAGGATTACTAATAATTTTTGTTGGGTCAATATTTCTAAGTACAAGAATTATTAATAAAAATAATTTAATAAGTAAAGAAGAAAAAATAGATTAAAAATGTTATATTATAATTTTTTCAGTATAAATTAGTTTATAAATTAAAAACTCTACCTAGTATTTAATAAACTATAATTTTATTTTAATATAACTAGCATGTAATAAACTATAATTTAAATCTTACAACTATCTCTAATTTTTAATTTACCTAAAGTCTAATAAATAAATCAATATAATAGTTATTCTATTTATCTAAGTGTATACCTTAAAACATATAAATTTGTTTATATTTTTCAACATTGTTTGCCCTAAAAACAAAATGAAAAACGAAAAAAATAAAAAAGTTAAAAAAGAAGTAGAAGAAGAAGAAGAGCATTTTGTAGTAGAAGAAATTTTAGATAAAAAAATAGTTAAAAACATACCTTGGTATTTTATTAAATGGGAAGGATATCCAAATTCAGAAAATACATGGGAACCTGTTCACAACATTAATGCTGATAAATTGATAAAAAATTTGAATCTAAAAATAGTTCCAACAATCTTTCAATCCAGGAAAAAATTGATAAGCTAAGTCAAAGTTTATTAGAATTTTATGATTTAGATTTAAATTCCAATATCTTAAAAATATTAGACATTAAACAAAGTAATGATGTAATAACTTCTGCTGTTGTACAATACACAGATAATTCTGTACATGAAATTCCATATGAAATCATAAAAAAAGAAATGCCTGACAAGCTATTTACATATTATGAAGATTTATATAAAAAATTTCTATAAAACATTTATTCGATTTGTTCATATTTTTTTTACAAATATCTTCAATTTTGTCCAGAAATTTATTAAAATTTATGAATTTTTTATAATTTATGTTTTCTACATTCGTTTGAATATTTCTTTTTTCCAATGACACAAGTTCACTTTTCGGATTTTTATAATTTGAAAGCACGGGTGGAATATTCACATTGTTTTTTATCTTTTTATATTTCTTTTTTAATTTATGAATTTTTTCTTTCTTTTCTCGTTTAACAAATCTACAAAAATCTTCTATGGGATTCAGTTTATTTTTCATGGGTAATTATTTTTAATAATGTAAATATACATTCAACATCTGAACAAAATAAGCTTCTTCTCTATTCTATTGTCATCTACAATTTTCTATATTACTTGTTAATATATAAAAAATAAATTTCTTAATATCATCAATAAATTCAAACTATCTTATAACCGTTTATATATGAAATAAAGATAATTACTTTATATCTAGCAATAAACATTCTACTTCATAGTCACACACAGATAACCAAAATTTATGTATCATTACAACAGCACAAAAGAAAAACAAATTGTGAAAAAAAAGATTATCTATATATTTGTCAGTAAGAATGGCAATCAACTGAGAACTTATAAACATAAATCCAACAGATAATAAAAAGAATATCAAAGATATAAGAATAGTACCATATGCCCATATTTCCCCCCTTATTCTATTTAGTTTTTTAAATTGTATTACATAATAAAGATAACCTATTAAAAAGTTCATTACTAAACAAGAAATAAATATTGTTATCGAAGATCTCAACAATAAACCAAAGAATATCACAATTGCACTAATAAATCCATATATTGCAGTAGAAATGTATAAGATAAGTGAGCTTTTAACACCCCATTTACCCATAAACATGTCTTGAGTAAAAGAGCCTATTAATAAAGAAAAAAAGGACATATTAGTCACTAAAAGATGAAGTACTGTCAATACAAAGTATACTTTTTCTACCCTTTCTTTTAAAGAAATCAAAAAGATCTGCAAAAAATTAGATATTCCATATAAATAATAAAAAAAGTTCATTTCTGTTCTTCCGATACTAGAACACAAACTTTTAACATGCCCTATCATCCAAAATATCATTCCTGCATTACAAATTAGTAAACTTAAAAAAGTAGGAGAATATATTTTCATATTACCCAAGTATTCATATCTTGATGAACAACTACATACATTTTTACTTATATATTTACACATAGGTAGATCTATTTCTGAACAAATATAATCCGTAATTATCATATTGGATTAACACGTATTTTTTTATATATAGTATTTGTTTGTAAACATAAACAAACAAATCTTAATCATTCTAAATGAATATTTTCTATAAATCTTTTAACTCAGTAAAAGAATTTTTAATGTTTTCTATAGACATTTCAAGTTTTTTAAATTGACTTTTAAAATCTTTTTCTTCCATAATTATGCAAAAATAATTTTATTTATAGTTTTTTTGCATAAACATAAAACAAACAAACTCGTAAAATTTAAAATAATTTTTTATTTTCAAATATCATTTTTCATTTCATCAGTGACATAAGAAATTTTTTCTACACATTCTTTTAAATTTTCTAAAGATTTTTTTAAGTTTTGTATAACTTTTTCATGTTCATCAGTTAAATTTTTTAAATGTTGCTCTGATTTTTTCCTTTCTTCTTCTTCAATCATGGGCTCTCAAAAATAAGAAAGTTTGTTTTTAAGTTTTAAATGTCTAACAATAATTAAGATACTTTATATTGTATTTAATTGCCATTACAATCATATAAATATTAGAAAAGGTTTGGTTTGTCATACACTTAAATTAAATGGTCTAATATTTTTCTATTTGATTTATTCAAAAGAAGTAATATTACCTTTTTTTAAAAAACTGTTTTCTAGTAATAAAGATAATCTTATTATATTGTTTCTTAATACAAATAGTTAACTTTAAATTAGCTTTAATAAAATTTAATTATATTTTTATTTAGCTTTAAAAGTAATAAATAACGTACTACCCCCTCTACTTTTATCCACAATATTATAAGAACTACCTATATCAACAAACATACAACTATCTCTGTCTAATTTATACAACTCATTATTAACAGAAATTTCAACAGTGCCTTTTAATAGTAAAAAAGTAAACGCATGATCAGCTGTCTCTTGCAAAATAGAAGCCCCTTCTTTTAAAAACAAAATTCCTGATTCAAGGGATTGTTTAGTAATTAGAGGTCAAGTATACTTTTTCCTTGAAAAAGGGTTGAAATCTTTGTCATTCCATGAACTTATTATTTTTACCCATCAAAGGTTCTCCTTTATAATTAGCCATAGAATCAACAGAACTTCTTCTTTTTAATTTATCTTTTTTATAAATTGATACAGGTGATTTTGTTTCTTTTCTTTTATTTTTTACCTTTTTATCGTCAACTTTTTTTGTTTGCTTTTGTTTCTTTGCATGCCCATTTTACTTGTATTTTTTCAACTTCATTTATTGACCCAATTTCTAAATTTGTATCAAATCCTGAAGTGTTTGAAACATTTGACATTTTTTTAAATGTTGTGTGTGATAAGCTTTCCCTGATATTACTAATATCAAATAAAGTATCTTCCGATTCTTCATTTTCAGGATTTGTTTGTTTATTGTTTTTTATTGTTTGTTTATAATTCCTTTTCTTTGGTGTCTCACTCTCTTTCTTTTTTAGTGTCTCACTTTTCTTTTTTAGTGTCTCACTTTTCTTTTTTGGTGTCTCACTTTTCTTTTTTGGTGTTTCACTTTCTTTCTTTTTTGGTGTTTGTTTGCTATCACTCGTCATTTTACTACCTTCAGTAGAAATGTCCATTACATCATCCAAAACACTAGACTCCACATTATCTAAAAATTCTTTCTTATTAGACTTTTTACCAATTAGTGCCTTAGCTTCCTTTGGTATATTTTTCCCCTTAGTTAAGTCCTGATCTTCATCCATTACATATTCGGCCATGTTCCAATATTCATCAATATTTTCTAAATTGTCATCGTCTTTTTTTAAATTTAAATCTACGCCCGGGTCAATAGTCTTTTTTCTAAAACTATTGGCAATTTTATTTTGTTTTGCATGAGGTCTGAAATTTTTGCGCATATAATTTAGGGGGGAATTAAATATTTTAAAGGGACATGAATTGAACTTTTTTACAGGTACAATAGACCTTTTTATTATGTCTTTCCCGTATGTTTTATAGTGAAATAGATAAATTGTAAATAAATCTTACAATTTACAAATATATTAGATAATTTATAGAATTAGTCTATTTAGTGTTAATGAGCAATTGTAAAGATAACAAAAAATCGATCTAATGAATGACGAGTTTATACAAATAAGTAACATTTTAAATTTAACATACTCATGTTGCAAATAACATATTTATATTCCAATTATAAATTTACACGATAATTTATATTCTTTAATCGATTGCTTAGAAAATACTAGCTTCTTTATATTTATAACATCAAATGACAAGTTTAAGTCTAACCAAATAAATTTGTTAAATTTATAAAATACTTTACTTTTTTATGCATATTTGAGAAATAAAGGTGATGTTTTAAGCCTAACAATATTTAAATAATTACAGAATGTATTTTTTATATGTAAAGGTTGCAAGGGGAAAAGATTTGATATTTAAATAATATATAAAGTATTTAATGTGAATAACTTATTATAATTTTATTATAAAATTATATTGGTTTTGTTGATGAAACAGCTATTTGTAATTTTCTATGTGTACTAAAAATATCTGAAAAACATGCTTTGTATAAAAAGACGGAAGGCAATGCTTTTGAATTTCAAAAATATGTTAAAATAGTATTTATATTTAAATTTTGGTTTATTTTATTACTAATTAAATCATATTGACAAAATAAAAGCTTCTATAGCTTTTACTTGAAGTAAAAAATAATCAAACAATATATTGTCTTTTAAATGGTATGTATCGCACAATACACTGTCTTTTAAATGGTATGTGTCAAACAATATATTGTCTTTTAAATGGTATGTGTCAAACAATATATTGTCTTTTAAATGGTATGTGTCAAACAATATATTGTCTTTACACAGTTAAGTAATACCAAAAATACTTTAGAAATGTACAAACTTATCAAAAGTAATAAAAAAAACACTATTAGAAATGTACAAGTTTATTTAAAGATTTTCACAACAATATTTTGCTATAAAATATATTGCAAGATCAAGTAAAGAAAGTTCATGACTTTTTGTTTTTAAATTGATGGTAAAAGTAAGTCCTCCATTATCATTTTTTCCACTACACTGTTTTAAGTACGTAATGATTTGCTCATTAAAATGCATTTTTTTATCACCGCTATGTACTTTTTCATAAATCATTTCTAAATCTTCACATTCTGATAATTTCATTAGCGCAAAAGTAATATTATTTCTTCTCGATAAAAACAACGTATTAAACCCAATTTTCGTTTCTTTAGTTTTAACTTCTTGTCCAAGATTTTCATTACAATATTTTTGATATTCGTATACAAGCAATTTAAATGGATTTAATATTTCTGGTGTCGTATTAAACAAATTTACAGCGTCGAAAAATTTGGCTTTATATTTATCTTTCTGATCACTTGTTAAAGGTATTGATACGTGTCGAGGTATATATTGGAAAACAAATTCATCATTTACATCAACTGATGATTCTTTTTCCTCAATTTCTTTATCTTCTACACCTCCGAGAAGATTGTCATTTGATAATTTTTTCATTAAATCGTTTGCTTTATTTTTACGTCTCATAACTTTTGGAATACCACTTGCTTTTGGAGAAGGGGTGTCTTGATTTGCTCTTAGAGATTTGATAAAACTCACAGAACTCGCGTCTTCAGGAACATCTTTTTCACATTCTTCGGAAAAACTGCTGTTTATGACTTCTGATTCGTTTAAATTTTCATCTTCTGCTGGATTCTCCAATTTATCATCTTTTAAACTATCTTTGCCAGGTTCTTCTGCATCTAAATCATGTTTTATTTTGTCTTTGATTTCTATAACCTCAGACTCTTCTTCACTTGTTTTTGATTCAGACTCAATGTTATTTCTTTGAAGTTTACTGTAAAGCCTTTCTCCAGAAGTTTCACCCGTTTCAAAATGTGATTCTTCATTTACATTTAGTAGACTCATTGACATTGGTGTTGTTGGTGTGAAATACCCACTTGATCGTTTTAAATGGGTAGCATAAATTTTAGGAGCAGAACCAGAGATATTTGGTGATGGCTGAGAAACTCTAGAGTTTCTTTTTATTTGAGTATTCTTTTTAGATGATGGTTCACTATCGTCAGAATCTTTCGAATCAATTAATCCAATAAAAGTTAAATCGGCGGTTGAATACGCGCTATTAATAATTTTTGAATTACCATCTTGTGATTCTTCTAATCCTATTGTATCCATACTTCCTATAAAAGATGGATACTTCTTTGGTTTTCTAAAAAACCCCCGTTTTTCTGTTGGAGTTTGCAATCCACTTTTATATATATCAGGTGTGCTTCCATAGCCTGCTACTGAACTTACTGAATCTGCTTTTTTAATTTTTTGTAAAGGAGTTGTTGGCTTTGATTTCTTTTTCATTGATTCTAATCTTGACACTGATCGTTTAACAATATTAGAAATTTTTTTAGTAACAGGTGTAGAAGATCCAGATTGCTTATCAGATGATGGCGTAGAATCTCCTGTGTCTTTTTTTAGAGTACAATATGTTAGTAAACAATATATAATTAATAACATTGGGTAAAAAAAAATTTTTGATTTATAGTTACCTGAAAATTTTTTTGTTCATTTTTAGAAACAATTAGAATAAAATGAATTGCAATTTTGTTTGTTTATTTAATTTCAACATCACGTTATATTTTATTAATTAATAAACAAGTAAAAAATAAAAATATAATTTTTACATATAAATTAACAAACAAAGAGTTTGGTAAAATCAATTTTAATAAAATGTATTACGTCATATAAAAAACTAATAAACAAATTTTTTGATTTTGTTTATAAGAATTTATAAAGTGTTTAAAAATTTACTTATTTTCTAAAAATGCAATATTAAAATCTTGTTGTTATCTTTTTAGTTTCTTAATTTTTCTATTTTATAATATTAGATTTCTTCTTTCCTATTTTTACCCCCCTTATGAAGCAATACGATAATTGGTCATCACCATTTTTTAATAGTCTTTGGTCAGACACTAATGAGACATTTATGGAACCACAAGAAGATTGGAGAGTAGTAGGAACTAATCCTTTTAAAAGGAGGTCTAAATCAGTAAGTGATATTATGGTTACAAGTCCTTGTAAGCCTACTGATTTATTTTATATAATAGAATTTAGAAGCAAAAGACTTGATCTTGCATATGTTGATCCCAATATTTCTTATCAAATAAATTCTTATGTCATTTTGGAAGCTGACAGAGGAGAAGATTGTGGTTTGATTTTAGGGACGACTAGTAAAATGGATTTTGACAAGTTATTACTTAAACATGAGAATATTATTAATGAAATAAGTGTTAAACATATTTATAGACTTGCTACAGAAGAAGATTTAAAAGTATTTATTAATAAGAAGGTTTTAGAAGAACAAGCTCTTGATTTATGCATGCATAAAGTGGTAGAGAAAGGTCTTAAGATGGTTATAGTTGATTGTGAATATCAATGGGATTTAAAAAAGATTATTTTTTATTACAATAGTAAAGATAGAATAGATTTTAGAGAGTTGGTAAATGAATTATGGAAAATTTACGAAAAAAGAATTTGGATGTGTAGTATTGAAAAAAGTAAAAATAGATTACTCAGAGATTTAATTTAATAATAAATTGTATATTTTGGTATTTGATCATTAGTAATAGTATTTTATAAAATCTATACTATTATATAACATATCTTAACATTTTAATATTTCTTAATAACATTTCAATATCTTAAATATTACTTAAATATCATATCTTAACATTTTAATGACCATATAAAAAATAATATCTACAAATTGTAATTTAATAAATCATTTTCTACTAAATTTAAATCTCTATTAAATAAAAATACAAATGGTACATACAAAAACAACCCTCCCACTAACATTCTACTTAATTCTAAAAACCTTACAATTTTATTTTTATAAAAAGAAGGAATTTTAGAAATAAAATTATCAACACTTGTAGAAATCAAACTTGGTATTTTATTTAACCAAGGGATTGATGAATTTAAAAAAATTGAAGACATAAAAAAGGGTTAAAAAATGAAAGGATTTATTTTCTTGCTGCATCGTTGACATTATCACCTGTCTTTTTAGCAGAATCTTTTACTGTACCAGCTGCATTTTTACCAGCTTCCTTTGCTTTATTTGCACCACTTTCAGCTTTATCTCCTAAATTCTGATTATCAGATGTGGCAGAATGTATTTTTTCTTTAGCTTGTCCTGCAACTTTATTGGCAGTGTCTTTCATTTTTCCACCTAATTCGTCAGCTTTTTCTGCTGCTTTGTCCCACATATTTTTTCCACTTTCTTTAACTTGTCCACCAGTTTCTTGAGCATGTCCTTTAACATTTTCACCGGCTCCTTTAGCTTGATCTTTTACTTGGTTTCCTTTTTCTTTTGCTTCTCCAGCAACTTCTTTACCTTTTTGTTTAGCATTTTCTTGATGTTGTCCCATATTGTTATTACCAGACATTGGGTTTAAAACTTTTTTTTCTTAAATACTTTTACTCCTTAAAACTGATAAATCAATAAACTTTTTAATTTCCCAATAAAATCTTGTTTTTAATTAATTTTTTGATAAATAACCAATATAATAAAAAAAACTATAAACAACATAAATTGATTTATAAACAACATAATATTGATTTATAAAAACTAATTATAATTGAACAAATAACTAGTTATAGCAATTAATTAAAAAGTTAATTATATAAATAATAATTGACCAAGAGACAAGTTATATAAATTACAAAGTAAATCCTAGTTATATTAACTATAAATAATCAAAGTAAATAAAAATACTGTTTAATTTTTTATATCGGGAAACTCAATAATTTCATTTATTCTCAAAATACTAATTGCTGCTTCTGTTGCAGTTCTTAATGCTTTCATTTTATTCATCATTGGTTCTACAATTCCTTTTTTGAAATTATCTCCTATTTCATTATTTACTACATCAAGGCCATAAGAAAAATACTCATTAAAATTAGATTTCTGTAAAGAAATGATTTTTGAGACCATTTCATTTGGATCGAGTCCTGCATTTATGCACAAGATTTTTGGTAAAGCTAAAACAGCCTCACTATAAAAAAAAATAGGAATATGCTCCCTTGAATTTATAGACATAGAAAATGTCTCTAAAATGTTACTAAGTGCAATTTCTACTGCACCACCTCCTGCTACAATACATTTGCTTTCAAGTGTTCTTTTGACAATATTCATAGCATCATTTAGTGATCTATGCATTTCTTCTAGTATTTGGGTATTAGGACCCCTTAAAAAAATAGTACCAAGATTTTTATACAATCCATCAACTATAGCACACTCGTCATTGCCTATTTGTTCCATTCTAAAAGAACCCCCTTTTCCTAATGTATAAGATTCATCTTCAGATATTTCTGTATATAATTGGGTACCTGAATATTTAGCAATAATTTCTAAATCTTCTTTTTTACATCTTTTTATGGCAATTACTCCATTTTCAACTAAAAGTTTAGTACAAAGATCATCAATACCTTTGTTGTTAAAATTAAAGTAGCTCCCGTTTTTAATATATTTTTAATTTGATTTTTTGCTATTTCTATTTCCTTCATTCTAATATTTTCCATCTCTTCTGAATTATTCACTGTAATAGAAGCGGTGAGAGGAAGTCTGTATTTTTGTAATGACATATCAAGACATAAAATTTTTACATTAGTAGCACTTTTTTTCATATCGGGGGATGCAACATAACAATTCATCCCATATCCATTTTTAAAAAAACTGTCTTTCATTTCTCCTCCAGGATGTTTTAAAATATTTACGTCTTTAATGTTGTACTGTCTTTTATTATTATTTTCTGTATAAGATAAAGACCTAATGGCTTTAATTATTATATCACAAAAAAGATCATTTTCTTCTTTAATTAACTTACTAGAAATAGTAGTTGTTATAATTCTTTTTAATAAATCGTCATCTACGTTTTTAATATCTTTAGTTAATAACTTTTTTACGTGTTGTATTCCTTCCCTATAGGCAAGTCTATACCCATTGACCACTACAGAAGGATGCATACCATTTTGAATCATCTTGTAACCTTTTTCAATTAGATTACAAGCTAATAATACAACACCAGTCGTACCATCACCTACTTCTTTATCCTGTGTATTGGCTAGATCAATTAAAATTTTGGCTGCGGGATCTTCAATCACCATATTTTGTAAAATCGTGGCGCCGTCGTTCGTAATATTAACGTCGCCGGCTGCACTTACTAACATTTTATCTAACCCCATAGGACCAAAACTACTTTTAATAGCATTGTAAACTGCAAGAATAGATTTGGTATTTTTTTCTATAGCAGCTAAACCAGTCCACGACTTACCACCGGTGATAATATTTGTATTAGAAATTTCATTTTGCATTTTTAGGGTAAAAAATTTGCGAATTACAAATTCGATTTTTTTATAGCAAACTTGAGATTTCCAAAATAAAGACTATAAAATTATATTAAATATTATATGATTGTATTAAACTTATATTAAATATTATAAAGATTGTATAAAAGCATATAAAAATTATATAAAGATTGTATAAAAGCATATATAAATTATATAAAGCTTGTATTAAACGTATAATCAAATATATATAAAATTAAACTAAGAACTAATACAAAATTAATATAGAACTAATATAAAATATATATAAGCACGTATAAATTATAAAAACCTTTTTAAAGCTCCAAAATAATAAACAGAACTAACAAAACTAATATAAAACATAAAATAAAATAAATTTATTCAGAGTAAGCAAAATATATTTTTGGATTTTTTAATTCCCTCCTCCATACTTTTGGGACTTTTCTACTAGCTTGTTTTCTAGTCAATTGCCTTCTTTCAGCTCTCGTTTTTTTAGGCCTAAGTTCTTTAGGAATTTTTTTAAGTGGTTTCCCTTCATATTTTTTACATTCCTCTTCTAAAAGCTTTTCATGTCTAACACGTAAAGCTCTTGTTAAATTTTTTCTACCAGTTTTTATTTCATCTGGTTCAACAGTAGAACTGACTTTCTTTTGTCTAAGTTGTAATAAATCATTTTTTAGATTTAGTATTTCATCTTCTAATTCTGAAAGGGTTTTTTCTCTAAAAGTTTGGCAGTCAATTTTCATTTTATGGGTAATAAAATTTTTTAAAAATAAAATTAAAAAAAACAATATGTAGGTTATCTTTGATATGCATATAAAAATCAATAGATTAAGTTGAAGTAAAATTTTAAATTTGATCTGAAAAAACTTTTTACAAGTAATTGAAGTGTGGTATGTCAAATAAATTTTCAATTAACTATTTTAGCATTTCATTTTCCAGTGTATTATTAGAAAAGAAGTAACTTAATTTAATATTTAAACGAAGTAAACTAATATTCATATTTAAACAAAGTAAACTAATATTAATATTTAAACAAAGTAAACTAATATTAATATTAAACAAAGTAAACTAATATTAATATTAAAACGAAGTAAACTAATATTAATATTAAAACGAAGTATCTTAAATAAATATTAAAAAGAATCTTTTGTCAATGTTATAAATGTGTAAATTAGAAGCTAAGATTAAGTTTATTTCTTGTTTTATGACTTTACAATTTCTTATGATCTAAAAATAGTTATACTATCTTTTTATATTAAATATTGATTAATGATTTGAAAAATTATAATTAATACTAAATCTTTACATTTTAAGATTCAAAAGATAAAGTTATAATTAATATTTTACAATTATATATTTAATATTACAAATAATAAAAATACAACACTGTTTTCATAATTTTTAATTAAACCTTAAAAAGTTGTTTTATACTTAAAAAATGATTTTGAAACAAAATTTAAAAATGAATTATAAATTTATAAATTAAAATTTTACCCCTTTTTTATGTTTTCTGTTTACCCACTTTTATTGGACATTTTTAATTTAAAAAAAAATTTCATAGATTTTAATATGGAAATTGTTAACATTACTAACAAAAGTTGTATAAAAGTTTACGATACTAATGGTAATCTTACAGATAAAGGTAAAGAGTTATATAATTTAGGAAAAAGTACTTTATCACAAAATAAATTTGGTGTGGTTATCCTTAGCGGTGGTCAAGGAACTAGACTGGGCTGTGATGGACCAAAAGGACTATTTGAAATATCCGGTCAAAGTCTTTTTAAACATCATATTAATAAAATTTATAGTACTGGATATTCTAATATGATAAGATTGTATATTATGACCTCAGATAGTACAAATGAAGATGTTATATCTTATTTTAAATCTAATAACAATTTTGGATTAGATGTGGTTTTTTTTAAGCAGAATAGTCTTCCTTGTACGTACGAAGATGGTGAGGTTATAAAACTAGACGATCATAATATTTTAACAGCTCCTAATGGGAATGGTGATATATTTAAATCTATAAATAAATTAGATCTCAGTGATTTATATGCTATAAATGTCATATCAGTTGATAATGTTATAGCGGAAATACTTAATTTTGAATTTATAGGTGCTTTTGTCGATCAAAAATTAGATGTTTTAAGTAAATCGGTTTCAAAACTTCCCAATGAAAATGTAGGGATTTTTATTAAAAATGACGGTAAATTAAAAATAATTGAATATTCGGAAATAGAAGAAAAAAATGAAGAGTGTGAAGGAAATATATGTAATCATTTATTTAGAACAGAATTTATTAAATCTTTGAAAAACGAGGTACTTCCTCAACATAAAGCTATTAAAAAAATACCTGAAATATTAAAAAATGCATAAATAGAAAGATGAGAAATTTTGCATAAAAACAGAATGTTTTATTTTTGATTCTTTTTTATTTACAGAGAAAAATATGGTTTTTAGTGTTCCTAGAGAAAAGGAATTTGCACCGTTAAAAAATAATGTAAATTCTCCTACAGATAATCCTAAGACATGTGAAGAAGCCTTTAAAAAGAAATATTTAAATTAAAAGAATATCTTTTTGAATTTTACATTGGTGTATTATTATTTTATTATTTATGTGTGTATATTAATAATTGCATTTTTGTGTACACTATTAATATACGTGTAATATAAATATATATACTTCTTATATATTCTGATAATATGTATGTAACTATTAAATTATTAATATAAATATCTTGTTAATATGCATGTAATTATATAAATTATCTTTCTAATATATAAATTTTCTAATATATGTTATTATAATATTTTCTAATATATTAAATTATATAAATAATTATATATACTTAATATCTATGATACTTCTAATATATAAATTTCTAGTATATGTAAATATATATAAAAATATTGTAAAATTTATTTTATATTATCATATCATCTATACTTTCTTTTCTTCTCTAATTGGCCCTATCCATTGCCATGCTTCTTATTTTCTATCTTAATTGTAGAAACATTCGAATTACTTTTACTTTATTATTTACAATTTTCCATACAGCTTGATTCTCTCCAAAAACATCTTTCAGTTGATCAACATAGACATATTCAGGAAATCTATCATTATTAGTAGAACTATGAGTTGTCTAAGAAGTCATTTAAAACATCTTTGATGGTTTTTTTTAGATTCTATTTCTATTCTTCTATTTTT
>RJVT01000259.1:0-62133 GCA_018835575.1 Cotesia chilonis
TTATTATCTATATTTAATAGTTCATTGCTTACTTACTGTCTTAATAAATATATATATAATATATTATGATGGCTTTTTCGCTGCGCTGGCGTCGACAGCGCGACGAGGTCCACCTAAATGTTTGCTTACCTGGTTCGTTGAAGGTTGGCGCCAGGAACTTCCGTTCCACTGTTCGTTGGTTCACGTGGATCGTCGTTGGGCGGCGGGTCGAGGCCGAAGAGATTCAAAAGATATACGAAGCTTACAAGGAAATCGGTTCGGAGAATAATTAAAATTAGGTAAAATAAAATTAATTGCGCTGGTACGATTACGAGTTAATTATTTATTTAATAACTAGCGAGGTCTAATAACATTCGTAGGTTCAGTTCATACAAAAAAAATTTAACAAAGGAACGAATAAGATCAATAAACAAAAATTGTTATAAATGATTTATAATTAATTAATTTTCGTGAAATCTCCCAATTAACAAACCAATCGGAATTTAGACCGCAGTCAATCACAACAAGAACGCAAGTTATTATTATTGCACGCAAGGCAATAAAATCAAATCGACAGTCGTTTCGCAGGGACAAAAGAAATTAACAACAAAATTATAATAACAAAAAAAAATAATTAATTCGCTGGTCTCGTCTGAGCTCCAAATCAGTTCATTAAAATAAATTTATTTATTCGCCGTGTTCGTTTAGCAACAATCTACGAATTCGTTAACAAAAAAAAATTATGTAGTTCGCCGGGTTCGATTAACAACAATTTGGCGAATTTATTAACAAAAAAATTTTTATTTCGCCGGTTTCGAATAACAGTAAATTTGCGAAGTTATTAAAAATTGTTTATTTAACAAAAAAAAAAATTAGTTTATTTCGCCGATTTCGATTATCAGCCATGTGCAAATTTATGAACAAAAAGTATTTATTTCGCCGGTTTCGATCAACAGCAAAAAAAATAAATAAATAACTAATCAATAGTTTATATGGGATCGCTGTTACCCGTCGAGTAATTCGCGGGAACAAAGCTCGAGGTGCGACAAAATGTTTCAAAAGTACACTCCAACTCAAACAACTATACACAATGTCATTAGCCACTTTGTAACAGTTTTACCTGCTCAGGTTGGCCCCTAATCAATTTTAAATAAATAAACAACAAAACTAAACAACAATACAATTATTAGGGCGCCACCAGGATTTTTAATCACGGTTCCTGGAACCGGTCCAGAGCTGAGAAACTTAATCTTAGGGTAGGAGAGTGGAGGAAGGTGCTGTTGAATAATAAAAAAATTTAATTAACAAGGTTGATCAACATTTAATAACAATAAAAAATTTTAACAAACTTAACAATTTTTGACTTAAAACTAGTTAACAAAATTCACTCACGCACACACTAACCACACTTAACAATATCTTAATCTCGACGAGCCCCTCCCGGCGTCTACCCGTCAATTTCTAACTTATTCTCGACGAGCCCCTCCCGGCGTTTACCCGTCGATTTCTAACACGTGCCCCTCCCGGCGTCTACACGTGACGGGCCCCTCCCGGCGTCTACCCGATTTCTAAATCTACTCACCCGCACAGAGACGAATCATATACCGGGGTCGTTAACTCGGCTCACAGGAGTAACAGCCCAGCGACGAAACATAGACCTAGATGTTCTGCAGCACACTCTCATAACCCACACCAGCTACAGCAGTAACAGCCCAGCGACGAAACATAGACCTAGATACTCTGTAACTCACACATAACCCACACTTGTCTCACACTCACACTACTAACTTGACTTTATTAATTTTTACTTTATAAATTTTACTTTAATAAAATTGACTGTAACTAATTCCAATTAAATATTTTAAATCAATTATTCAATCATTAGTAAATTAATAAACGACAAACAATATTCAATTTACAACCAATTTCTAACAACCTTGAACTAATCTCTATAAACCAGAGGCTTAATGCCTTGAATTAACTTTGTTAATTATAAACCTTTTCATCACTTCAAAATAATTAACATAAGTTTAATTAACAATATCTGACTAAACTTCTACTATGTCAACTTAACTCACTTACTAATTTCTATGACTTAATGTCCACGCCGATAATTATCAAATTAGAGAAAAATTAATTTAATCAATCACGGAGTTAATCCCCAAAATTTCGAAATTTATCCGACATAAAATGATTTTACAATATAAAATATTCTCGTTAAAAAATTCTTAATATAAAATTCTTAGTAATTTTCCAATCTATATTACTTTCAATAATTAACTCTTAATAATTTTCTCTCTATAATATTTCAACTAATAATTTTCCTAATATAAAATATTCTTAATAATTAACTCTTAATAATATTCTTAATAAAAATACTGTCAATAATCTTCTTCATTTTATCACTTATAAATTTGACACAATTGAGATATTCACTTTGATTGCTAGAATATTTGCTAGCTGTTTCGCTTGACCTTGGGTATTGGAATTTACTGCGACACAAAAATTGACGCTTGACTTAAATTCCACGAATAAAATTTGTCGATCTTTTTCAATGACAAAAATCAATCAATTTTACTAAGTTAATTGTTATAAAAATTACCACAATAAAATTAACGAAATATTCGGATGTTAAATAATTAATTGATTATTTCTCAGATATTAAATTTTCCCGCAAGGTCAATTGAGAGATTTTCGGGTATAAACCCCCAAGAAAATCACCAAATTCAAAACTAGCAATTATTCCACAATTAATTTATAAGTAATCGTCGATTACGATCCAATACATAATTAGGAGAAGTAACTGGGTATTCGGTAAACCGCGGTCCACTTCTTTCCCACAGAGTAATAATTGCTACCTTGACGATCAAAACGATGATCTAACTCACTCGTTGAGGATGAAGTCCTAGTTGTAGTTGGCTTCTTTCGTCTCGTCACTACTCCGGGGATCGGTCCTTCTTGATTTCCGTGGCACTCAGTCTGGCGGTCACACTACTTCTCTCTCTTCCACTGCACGACTCACCTATTTTAACCCAAACTCACCCCCTCCTATTCTCCCTTTAGGCCCGAAGATCGAGACGCGCCAGTGCTATGTCGAATAATTATCGATATCCGGTGACTTATCGATTAAGGGTAATTTTACCTTGTTACAACTTATTATAATAGAATTTGGCACCGGGTACCTGGCTGACGTCACCGAAGCGGGAATTTAACAACGCAATTGTTGAATTCCGGTACACAATTAATTTCGGCCTTAATTCCGAAGTCGTGAGCAAATCTCAATTAACAAAATAACTTTTAATAAGATTATCGATAATAATCCAATTTAATCGCGATTCGTGGTGAAGTCACCCAGGTAAAATATCAACTGCGACCGCACTTACCCCACTCAGTCGACCTCTCGGTATGGGTATCAATCAGAAAAATCCGATGTCGGCGGTGCTGATGAACGTGATTCCTTGACGATGGCGTTTCCCCACGGAAACGGCGAGATCGGAACGTCACAAACGTAGTTGTCGTCCTTGACTCTGGTACAACACTCTCTACCGCATTCACTTAAATTATACTTCGACAACAAAACGGCGAAACTTCCACGAACAATTTCCCGTGTCGATTTTTCAAGTAAATGTAACAGTACTTTTCCTCGACAAAAGAAAACAAAAAAAAGAAACGGTTAAATTTGGTAGCGATAGCAAAAAGTATTGCGTTTTGATAAATTAATTCCGTATTTTCTGTAGCACGTGGCATATATGCGTTCCAGGTCAGAATTATTACTGGCTTTTCCGTTTTCCTTTGCCAACACGTGGTCTTTCTCTTCAGCACCGCTAATGAGCTGCGCGTCCAATCAGCCGTCGTACGATAAATATCCGTGATCGATGATTGGTCGATTTACCAATTTAGTTCGAAATTCGGCGTTCAGATGGAGCCTCGACGTTTCTCCCGCCGTTTCAACTTCCAGTCGTTCGTGGAGTCCGATTCCGTGCCTTCCTAGTCACTCGTTGCTCCTCCCAGGTGTCTCCTCGGTCGTTGATATCGACTGAAATGCGGGTTCGCCCGGTCGCTATTCTCATTCATACTATATCACTCACTCAATATCCGATACATTGAAATTTAGTTCGGACGCATCCATTCCTCATTATTACTAATTGGCGCGGTTCGGCTTAAATATTACCTCGAGCTTTGTTTTATGACCGGGACCACTTGGGGCGACACAGTCGCGTCGAATCTCAGCATTTCATCAGCTTGGCCAACACACAAGGCTAAATAATACAAAAAAAAATATTCTCTTGTTGGATTCTAGGTGGGAAATTTCCCATGTCACAATATATATCCATAAATAAACTAATCCATATTGAAACTTGCATTCATTACTAAGAGAAATTTTGGATTTTCATTTAGCAAAAAAATTACTAAAAAACAAATATCTAATTTTAACTGTATAGTCACCCGTCATAACCTTCTTTATATGAATTAACTAATAATTATTTGAAGCCCAAATGTCACTATAGCGAAGTATACTTCACATATAAGTGAACAGAGTGGATCAGTAATTAATTTTTCAGGCATACAATCAGAGTCAAAACATACAAATTTAACATCGTATGTTACTGTCGGTAAATCTCGAGTTGATTAATGTCAGCATCTTTAATTGTGTACACGTTGCAATCGTTTACAGAGAATGATAGGTCAACTTTCACAACACAGCATAAGTTATTGCAGTAAAAAATTTATTAAACTAAAAAATCGAGCGCGCACTGCGCGCTTCTGTCAAAATTTTTATTATCGACGATTTAGCTAATCAATATTTTATAAATTTTATTTAATAATATATAACCGTTGCTACAGTAATTGTTGCTATAGTAACTATTGCCAAAATGGTTACCATAGCAACAAAAGGCGACATCAATGAAAACGTCGCATCAAATTTTTAATAAAGGATTTCGCGATATTTGATAAATTTAAATAAAACTGTGCCAAGCTTTATAAACCCATTAGTATAAAATCTTAGACTGAATATTTTACAAGAAAACAATTATCAAAGCGACACAAATAAAAATTTGTTACGATAAGTCTTATTTATATTTTTTTTAATAAAATAGAATTAAATTGAAACAGTTATTTAAAAAAAAATGAATAATAATTTCAAAACCAGACAAAGATTTTCAATCCACTTTTAGATAACAGCTAGGTATAACAACCAATTCTACTGTAATTAAACTGATAACAAACCCAGCATTGAATAAAAGTACAGCTTATATTCTGACTTCAATAGATTAAATTTACGTCTGAAAATATGAAAAGAATACTTACTTCTTCCAAGAATCCATGGGGAAGAAGCTGCAGCAATTTATCTTTAGGATACAATTTTCTATAATTTTCTATTTTTTTCTTATTCCTTTTAAAAATAGCTGTCCGTGATTTTCCTTGATTCCCATTCATTATAAAATAAATTAGGTTCCTAAAATAAAATAAAAATTATTTTATAATTATATTGATTTATTATCATAAATATTTATTTATAATAAATTTAATCATAATTGAGAATAATAAAACTACAGAAACTATGATCACAATTAACTAGATTGATGCAATGAAAAAAAAAAAAAAAAGTATATTTCAGCCCTAGCGGATCCATATACACCGTGTAAACTTAGTGTAAACTCGATGTATACTTAGTGTTGCGTAAATATCAAATGTTCGCGCCAGAACATTTGGTAAATCCGCACTCTACTTCATCAGTGGTGCTGCGACTGACGCGCACCCTGATAGTCAACTTCTCTAGGCACGTAAATGACCACGCGCCAACCGACATAATTACTCGACACGCGGTACCAGCCTACACGTGCTCAAGAATAACCAACAAAGTGCATCTAGTGCAATCATTAGTGTATAACCATTGGAAATACAGGTATAAATTCATCATCTAATTATAATTAATCTCATCAATCTTAAATTCATAATTATATTTTACATTATAACTCCTCGTTATAATTGTACCCCGGGTTCATGTAAATACCTCACATGCTCAGCATTCACAAGAGATTAGATACCTTGTTGGATTAGCAATTAATTCATGCATGACTCATCAGTAAAACATTTGTCATTCTTTCAAGTCTCTGTCATACCTGGATGACGTGATGTCACTAATCACCAGGTATGCACTTAATCTTATAATCGTTTGCTTTTCTGATGCTCTGGTGAATGCTGAGGCAGTTCGGCTCCCTTCTTGTCCTCTCCTACGAGTTTTTACTCAGCTCCGCTCATCTCTGGTACCATCGCTCGTAATAAATAATGTCGCGTCATCAATAGTGATTATTGCGACATAGATCAATTAATTAACTCGTGTAATCAGCTCAATAATAGTGATATTACTAAATTACATAATTATCATCGCTCATAACAAATTCAATATTAATATTGGTATTTGATGCCATGCATTAATAAATCATAGATCATGTCTCTAACTTAATAATAATAACAGTACTCGTGTCTAACTACTCACATGTTCATAACTAATTAAATAATATTATTACTCATGTTTGTCACAAGTAAATAGTTCAATTAAAATTACTTTGTTAATAGAAATTAAGAATTCAGTGTTCAATACTTTTAAACTGTGATATTTTATTCAATAAACGATAAAACACGAATTAAAGTGAATGAATAACTTCTTTCCAACATCCCGATCCAGCACAAATAAAATTTAATGATAAAATAATTACCACTTAGTGTCAGTGTAAATTAGGGGTTTATTTGGTGTATACTCAGTGCATATTAAGTATACACCGAATACACTCCAAGTTGACACTGAATTAAGGAAGTACGAGCGTAACTAATGAGTCAAAATAGTGTTCAAATTTTTTTTTAATTTTAGTCTTCCCAATAATCGTCAAAATTTTTTATTTTAATTTAAAATAATTTAATAATTGATGATTTTTACTTATTTAATAAAGTAAAGTCATAAAATGACTTTGGTATTTATTACTTACCGGAATAAATAAACAGATTTGGCAATAGCGCGCTTGATTATACCCATAACAGAGACGTGGATGAGTGTGTGGGTTAAACATTTCTCTCTCTGTAACTATATTTCTACACGGAAAAAATGAAACCTGACTGGTTCGTTTTCGGCACCAGACTTAGTCGTGTGCAAGAAAAAATGGAAGAAAAATTAGTTTACACCAGACTGAGTCGTGTGCGCACTCGACTCAGTCTGGTGTAAACTAATTTTTCTTCCATTTTTTCTTGCACACGACTAAGTCTGGTGCCGAAAACGAACCAGTCAGGTTTCATTTTTTCCGTGTATCCTTTTCTTTTTTCTCAGCTGTTGACGCGATGTTGTCAAATCTTTATTCGAATAAATGGCTGACGATAAACGAGTTACAAACATAAAATTTGACTTTACATATTTCATAAATTATATCGGTAATGTATTATTATTAAATTGTTTTTATATTTTGCAATAATCCAAGTTTCTTGTGTATAGTTTTTTATCCGTTAAAGTTGGGAGGTTAATATTGAAAAAAATAATTAAAGTCTCGACAAAAGTTTGTCCACCATAAGAGCCCGTGTATAAGGAGATAAAATATGTGATTTTAAAAATTTAATATCTAAGTAACTAAACGGTGAATCTTTTTCAAATTTTGGGATTAAATAAATGACGTATTTATTTATACGTATATTTAATTTCAAAGGTCAAAGTTGGAAATTATTTTTTACATTAGATTCGCTCGTACTTCCTTAACACGGTGTATATGCGCACGATATACACAGAGTATACACTACAAAAGTCCTCAGAACAAAAGTTGTGAAAAAAATTGAAATTAAAAGTCAAATTTTGAAAAAAAATTAATAATACATTTTTTTACCATTAGCGTGTACGCTAATAATAAAATCTCATTTGAAATAGATACAACACTAAATCTATAAAAAATAAAAGTAAATAACTAAATCATACGATGGAAAAATTAGGCTTTACTTAACAACGACTAATAAAATACATTAAATTTAATGCTGTATTAAAAACTAACTAAGTATTAAAATTCAAGAAAAATACTTGTTATTAATGACCAACCATGTTAGATGAAAAAAATAAAATAAAGCGCCTTTAAAACAATTTTATTGTAACGAAACTTGTGTTAAGAGAATTTTATGTAGTAATTTTTATCCAAAAGTAAGATTTTTTTTTTCAAATTACTCAATTAAAATTGGTAGCTTATAATTAAACTTACTTTTTGATCTAAATTTAATTATCCAGAATTTTCAAGATGCTTATCACAACTCAATGTCTTTCACAATAACAATAATAACTAATAATAAAAAGTTTAAATTATTCCACGCTAAACAGTACTATTTCAACGATGGAGAAATTATTTGGATATGATATTTTACATTTAATGAAAACTAAACGTTTTTCATAATGGCTAACACAAATATCTCTAGTCACGTTCAGTATGTACTAGCTACGTTGTACTTCTTGACGGCAGAATAACTTTTGGATTGAGTACTGGCGTCGGGACAAAATGGTTAAATGCGCATGAGCTAAGTTTACTGCGCATGTCGTCGTAAGCGTGAGACTTGAGAATGTAGATGTGTTAGTGTATGAAGAAGAATATTCTCGAAAGAATCCAGCC
Organism: Cotesia chilonis; assembly: GCA_018835575.1. Taxonomy (NCBI): domain Eukaryota; kingdom Metazoa; phylum Arthropoda; class Insecta; order Hymenoptera; family Braconidae; genus Cotesia; species Cotesia chilonis. Next base: position 8,613 of record RJVT01000259.1, read on the forward strand.
ATTATTTGAGAACGCGCAAAGTTGCAGACACATGGAATTATCTGTTCAAACGGTTAATTATTTATTGCTTTATAGTGAATTCGTCATAAATTTTTAGTTGTGTAAAGTGTTGATTGTAAGTGGTAAACAGTTCACATTACTTAATAAAAAAAAAACTATCGTATCAAAATAAGGTTAGTTCGTCATGTTTTTGTATTAAAATAGTGAATGTAGAAGACAAAGAAAATTTTCTGAATTTAAAATAATTAAAAATATTAAATTTATTGAAAATGCACCCAAAGATTTTTTATTCTCTGATCACGCATTTTTTTTATCATAAATTGTTCAGTATAAAATTATTGAACAATTATAAGAATTGATTAATGTCTACTACATTCAGTCTAAAAATAAAAAATAAAAAAGTCTAAAAATGGTCCGATGGATACTTGTGTCAATATATCATACTATTTATAATACAGTTCTTACAGTTATATAAAAATTATTTCCGTTTATATTTTCTTTCAGACATGGATTATACGAAACCCTTTTGTATAATCGAATGAAAAAAAAATGATTTTGTTGTTTACCCTACGAAGTTTGTATATTTTACTGATGACAAAAATGAAGTACGTCCTTTGTCGCGGTCTACAGGTCCAGTAGATAAATTATCAGCGCGGAACGAAGACGGAAAAATAAGACCTATTCTCAGAATACTTGCATGTGGAGGTAAGTCAGGTTTTTACATATTAATCAATTAAAACAAATTATTTTTTAATTTGATTGTTTTTTATATTTATCTATATAATCAAAACTATCCTGTGCTAGATAGATTGCGGATATTAAGTAATTTTTATGTTATTAACGGCAAAATATTTTTATCTTAAATTAATGACTTTATACTACCTCTTCTTTGCAATTCAAATAATAAACAACAATTTGTTGTTATCAAACAATTTTTAATTTAAATGATTTATCAATGATTTCTTATTCACAGATGATATGGAAACTCTAAAGCAATCTATACAAATTAATAAGAGATTGAAAGTTAGAAAAAGTTTGTCTATCGTTGATGGACCTGAGGGCAATGGCGCTAAAAAAAGGCGAATCGAAATTTCAGAGAAACAAGATGTCAATTTAAAAAAGGTCTGTAAAAAAATTATAATTTATGAAGGCTTATATTTTTATAACAGTTCATGAAGACAAAAAAATACTAAGAATATTTATTTTTTCAGAAAAAGATTAATCAAGCTACGAAGGATGTTTGCAGTCGAGAGGATGGCGCTTTTATGAATTATGTAAAGGTAAATCGTGAGTTTCAATCATAAAAAATTAGCTAGAAGTTAATACATTACTTTTTACATAATACATAATTATTTTAATTATTTAATTACATAACTGAATTTTATAGTGATTAAAACAAATGATGATAAGCTGATTACAATATTTTTAATCTAAAATTTTGGTAACAAAATGGGACAATGGAAAGACATAGTTTTGAAGAAAAACATATTATAAAAATTTATTACTTTTATTTCAAGCAGCTATCTAAAATTTATAGAATTTGAACCAAATAAAAAAATTTTTAATATCCTGTGACTAGAAAGTTACATAAAACATTTATACAAATCAACATATATATTTTTTTTAATTTGGATAAATCCGTTATTTATATTATGACCTTTAATTTTCAATAGCCGAGATCTATTGCCAACAAAACAGTAGACAAGCGAATAGTCAAATATAGTGACAATGAAGATGGCGATGGTGAAGAAAATCATGATGCTGATGAACGTTCAAATAGCAGCCAAAATGAAGATGAAAGCTCTAGAATACTTGAAAATTTGCAAAATTTGAGGGCAAGGCAAGAAGGAAAAGCTGAGCAGAGAAACGCAGGAACTAGTCATCGAATTGATGAAAGTAATTTGGATGGCCTTGATGAATATGATTTGTTATTGGAAACAACGCTGACAGTTATAGATGCTGATGATTTGGATCCTATTAATGCATCATCACCAATTATTCCAGAAGAAGATAATTCTGCAATACCTTTAAATGATGATCAGAATAAAAATCCAAATGACGCTGAAAATGGTTCAACTGAGAATGGTTCTGTAACAGGGTAAATTACCCTAAATCGATAAGTCGCCGGAGATCGATAATTAGTCGACTCAGCACTGGCGCGCCCCGATCTTTGGGGCTTTCCGTGTAGTAATTAAGAGGGGGGTAAAATGGGTAAGTGTTCAAAGCCGGTGTGTGACAGAATCAGAAGAGGTTTGATAGTCAACCGCACCGGTCACTACTCAGCAATAAAACAGGTAATTAATACATTCGCACGTGAATTTGGAACGCTGCGATAAAAATTTATCAAGATTTGAGTTCTCAATCTTGGAGACAATATTTCTAATACCTTCACTATTACAGGAAAACTGAAGTTGAAGTGAAAACGGATCCCCGGCGTGAAAGGAAAACTAAACGACAAATACCTAGAGGATTCACCACGTTAAAGAGACATCGTGAACAGGGTTGAGTCAAATACTCAGGTATTTTCTTTTCATTCCGTGGGTGGAAGATAGACCGCGGTTTGTACTCGGTCTATCATTCCTCTTCTCCTCTTAATAAAATTAAAATTTTATATAAATTAATTGTGGAACATTTGCTAGTTTCGGATTTCGTGATTTTCATGGGGGTTTATACCCGAGGATCACTCAATCGACCTTGCGGGAAATTTTAATAATCAGAAATAATCAATTAATTATTCAACATCCGAATATTTCGTTAATTTTATTGTTGTAATTTTTTATAACAAATAATTTAGTAAAATTGATTGATTTTTGTTCTTGAAAAAATTGACAAATTTTGATTCGTGGAATTTAAGTCAAGCGTCAGTTTTTATGTCGTAGTAAATTCCAATACCCAAGGTCAAGCAAAACAGCTAGCGAATATTCTAACAATTAAAAATTGTATATTCTGAATTTGTGTCAAATTTATAAGTAATAAGACTAGAAGAAGATTATTGACAGTATTTTATTTAAGATTATTATTAAGAATTAATTATTGAATATTTTATATTAAGAATTTAATTAGCAAGGATAATTATATTAGGAAAATTTATTAGTTGAGATTATTATAGAGCAGAAAATTATTAAGTAGATTATATTAGGAATTTTTATTGAGAATTTTATATTGTAAAATTATTCTATATAATTATAAATTTAGTAATTTTGGGGATTAAGTCCGTGAATTAATTAAATTAATTTTTATTCTAATATGATAATTATCGGCATGGACATTAAGTCCTAGGAATTAGTTAATTGAGTCAAAAATTGTCATAGTAAAAACTTAGTCAGAATTAATTAATAAACTTATGTTAATTATTTTGAAGTGCTTGTAAAGATATAGATTGTGTTTAAGTTAATTCAAGGCATTAAGTCTCTGGTTTAATAGAAGTAACAATTGGAACTTGAGAATCGATTGTAAATTGAATATTGTTTGTCATTATTGATTTACTAATGATTGAATAATTGATTTAAAATATTTAATTAGAAGTAGTTACAGTCAATTTTTATTGAAACAAAATTTAAAATATAAAAATAAAGTAAAGTCAAGTTAGAAGTGTGAGTGTGAGACAAGTGTGGGTTATGTGTGAGTTACAGAGTATCTAGGTCTATGTTTCGTCGCTGGGCTGTTACTGCTGTAGCTGGTGTGGGTTATGAGAGTGTGCTGCAGAACATCTAGGTCTATGTTTCGTCGCTGGGCTGTTGTTCTGTGATAAAGCGTGTATAAGCTGCAGGAGTATCTAGGTCTATGTTTCGTCGCTGGGCTGTTACTCCTGTGAGCCGAGTTAACGACCCCGGTATATGATTCGTCTCTGTGCGGGGGAGGTAGATTTAGAAATCGGGTAGACGCCGGGAGGGGCCCGTCACGTGTAGACGCCGGGAGGGGCTCGTCGAGAATAAGTTAGAAATTGACGGGTAGACGCCGGGAGGGGCTCGTCAAGAATAAGTTAGAAATCGACAGGTAGACGCCGGGAGGGGCTCGTCGAGATTAAGATATTGTTAAGTGTGGCTAGTGTGTGCGTGAGTGAATTTTGTTAACTAGTTTTAAGTCAAACCTTGTTAAGTTTGTTAATTTTTTATTGTTAATAAATATCGATCGATCTTGTTAATTAATTATTTATTATTCAACAGCACCTTCCTCCACTCTCTCTACCCTAAGATTAAGTTTTCTCAGCTCTGGACCGGTTCCAGGAACCGTGATTAAAAATCTTGGTGGCGCCCTAATAATTATATTGTTGTTTAGTTTTGTTGTTTATTTATTTAAAAAATTGATTAGGGGCCAACCTGAGCAGGTAAAACTGTTACAGTTCAAATGAGCATGATTCAACTTCAAATGATTCAACATCAAATAATCAACCCTTTGATCAGTTATTTTCTAACTTATGGCACAGAAACAAACAATTCAAACGTTGACCAGGAGAATCCAACAGTAACTGTAAGTATGACAGAGTTGAAACAGTGTTTTAAGGAATTTGGGAAACATTTAATGGGAAATATGCTACAAATACAGAAAGACACGAAAAATAATGGAGAAGAATTTGAGATACCTCCGGTTGTCAACAATAAGGTAATTATTTGGATACTTTTTAGAAACAATCAAAATTCTTTATAATTTGCAAAAAAATTTTTTACAGCAATTTTAATATAGTAAATTGAAAAATTCTTATTTTTTTCTAGTGTGGATGTATTATATTAAAATTATACAAGATCGTGAAATGTATCATTTTCTTGATTACAACTTTTACCCTCTACGCTTTCGAGAATTATTTGAACTTTAAATTTTAAATGATGCTTACATAGACATGACAATTAATAAATGAGATTTGATAAAAATATTTAATTTATTAGTTATAAGATAGGAATTCTGTTGATTCAAGCATATTTTGTGACAGTTTTGCACAAAAATAAGTAATATATTTAAATTAATAATTTTTGTGTAAATGTTCTAATAATCGTAATTAATTTTTTATCATAAATCATAAAATACTTTTTTGCTGACAAAAATATATATTCTTAAAAATTTTTTCTTTCTCATAAGATATTCAAAGTAGCTTACTTAAACTATACATTATGGAAAAGTCAAATATAAAACTTGAAGTTTATTTACAATTAATTATAAATTATGAAATAGAAAAAAATTATTCGGTAATATAGCTAAAATTGAATCAATGTACTGTAGTGTAAACTAAGATGATAGAGTTTAACTAAGATAATTGTCTAAGTCATGTGTTTACCGAATTTCAAATATTTATTTAATCAGTAATATATAAATTATAATTATTATTTAATATATTATAATCACTCTAAAATATTTCATTGTAATTTTACAGATAAAAATTTTTGGAGTAGATCTTGATGCTGAACAGCTTTACAAAGCTAAAGATGTAAAAACCATGAGACAGTGTGTAAACAATGTTTTCAGAGCATTTTGGCCACTTGAAACCCGAAAAAGATTGGTTTTGTCAGATAGAGCGGGAAAGCCTGCTAACAGCATTACAATTCAACAAAATGAAATTGAAAAGATCAAAAGTGAGTAGTGTTGATGCAAATTTCAAAAACATAAACTATCCACAATTAATAATCATTAAATTTTTCATTTATTATGATGACACTGACTTAAAAAATTAAGTCAATTCATATTTGATAAATAATCAATTATATTTTGAACTTTATGATTCAATAAGAAGAAATTTTTCATAAAAAAAAATTTCACTATTGCTTTTTTTTTGTTGTAATTGGCTGCGTTTAGGTTTACTAAATTCTGGGTAGGACTGACTTTATCAACCAAAAAATTAATTTTAGACACATTCAAATAAATATAACTTGCATTGTTTTATTATAGATTTTTAAAAAAAATTATAAAGTTACTTTAAGTTGTTGCTACAAGATATGCTAAGATCTACCAAGAACTTAGTAAACTCGAACGCAGCCAAATGACTTGAACCTCTATTAAGAGAAATTTATTATTAAGTGAATGTTACCTACGAGAAATCGTGAAAATGTTCTTAACCATGATTAAAAAAAAAACATTTAAAGTGATTGAAATTGATTGAAAAAATTTAGAGGTTTGATTTTTATTACAATATAAATATGCACTTTGCATTGAGAAATTTTTTAAAAATTTTTTTTTCTAACTAGAGAAAGAAATATCGAAGTTTGAAATACTTGAATTCATAACGATCAAATTAAAATATAATAATAATAATAATAATAATGACAATAATACAGTCAATAATAATTTTTAATTCGCAGAAAAATTAACTGTAAGAAACGACTGTTGTTAAAAGATTGATAACGTTGTAGAATATTTTTTTTCGTAATATTTAATATCCTAGACTTTAGATTAACGTGATTAAAAATATTTTTATATAAAAATTTGTATCGTATCATTATTGAATATTCAATAATAAATATTTATTCACATTCATTTACTAGTAGTTAGCACTCCTCAAAAACATAAAAAGTTGCATTTAAACTCATTATAGAATAAAATTAACTCAATCTTTTATCTACAGAAATCTGTAAGCTTCTCCAAAAAGGACGTAACTTTGACAAAAAAGATCCAGATAATTGTATTGAAAATATAAGATCCTGGATTGATGCAGTGTTAAAAAATGATAGAAGGCCACCACTGACAGAGGAACAAAGAAAAGCCAGGAATGAAAAAGTAAAGCAGTGGCGAGAACAAAAAAAATTACCCCCAACAGAAGGAGGTAACAATGTAAGCGGTCGAAAAAGACAACGGAAGTCTTCTAAGAATAATAAACAAGTCCAGAAAACTGTTTAACCACGTAGTTAAAAAAATTAGATATATCTATCCCTAAAAATATAATCTCATTTGAAAACTTTAATATTCTATAGTTTACATCCGTTATTATTCAGTGCTTTTAGTTCGTATAAAATACGAATCCAAGTTTCTAAAAATCTTCTTAAATATTTTATATTGTCATTAATGTTCTTAAATAGTTTATTTTTATATATTAAAGTGGCTGCAAAATTTTATTAATGAAAATTTTATTTTTTTTTTAATTTTTGTATTTTTGCAAGATAGAAAAATAAAAATAAAGATATAGACAGAGTATTCATGCATTTATTATAAAAACGATAAGCTTTATAACGAAACTATAATTGATAATGAAAAAAATCAAAATAATTTAAAAAATGTCATTTTAAATTAAAAATAAGTTTTTTTTTTGGTCTTGTACTGTTGTATGAATAAATTTTAATGTTTATACCTTTCATATCTATATATTATGGTTGTTTTGTATGTTGGAACACTAAAAAAACATCAAAAATATAATGCTAATAGTATGTTATCTTTTCATGAAGCTAAAGAACTGTATTGAATTTTATTAAAATAATAAACGTTCTGTTACTAACACATTAATATATTTTTTTATCGTAATAAATCGGTCTATACATACAGGAATTTCTTTAAAAACTTTAATCTCAACGTAATATGACTACTCATTTGAACTACTAACATTAAGAAATTTCCATGATCAGATCATTCACTATCAAACACAAAAAAATAAAAGTTATTCTGGCCAAATGAATCAATTTAAAAGTTAATTTTCTAATTTATCTTAAACGTTTTGCACGCCTCATAGCGCGAAGCACGTGAGGTTGTGCTTTATACTCCACTCGTCAAGGCCAAGCAATTTTGTGATCTTCAAATGCCTCTATCACGACCATATTACACTTATACAATAATATAAGTACATGTACACCAAAAAAACACTTAAATTAAACCATCTTTTACTTTCTAAAATCATTTCATGTTGCTATTTTGAAAAAAAAAAAACGTTTTGAAAAAAATTTTACGTGGACGTCCGGATGTCACCCCATTTTGGATGTACCAACGATTACTCTCGAACAAATTGATATTTCAACACCGAACCTTTTTTATTAGTTTAAGAATTCGATTAACTGTTTAATTTTAATTTTTTCTATAATTAACTTATGTGTACCCGGATCCACCTCCATGATAATAATTCCATTTTTATTTTTTCCCATCATCTTTTTTCTTATTAACATTTTGGTTGACGCATTTGTGATTATTCCATTTTGCTTTTTTATCATTTCAATTATCTCACTTTCCTCATTCTGTTGTAAAGTATCACTGTCTACATCTATAATCTTTACTTTTGGTAACTTTTTATCCGTGACTCTAATGTTATAATTTTGTCCCAAATTTTTCTTTAGTTCACTGGCTAATTTTTCACGATCCTTTTTATCTGAGCACCCAACGACTATTTTTCCAGCTTGAGTTTTTTTTAATTTGTCAACTCCTACTCCCAATTTACCTATTTTAACTTTTTTCTTAACTTCAATAAATGTCATATCACTATCCTGTTTGTTTAATGGTTCAATAACAACATTTTCGGTATTAGAACACTTAATAATATCGGCATACGTAGATGGTTTTTTTAAAGTCTTTACTTCTTTATTTTCACCACTACTAGTACCACTATTTATTTTTTTTAATTCCACCTTAAAAATCTCACGAACTGCTTCGACTAATTTATCTTTAAAGTCTGTAAAAATTTCCGTTGCAAAATTTCTAAATTCCTCTTTAATTTCATTGACCTTTACACCCATTTCCTCGACTCTGTCAATTAAACTGTCAACTCTTTCCGCAATATCACTAACGGCAATTTCCTCATCAAACCTTTTTCTTTTCTTTCTTGAAACAGACGAAACAGAAGATGCCACACTGATATTGTCTGGTATTTCATGTCCATCACAATCAACCAAACTACCATTTTCATTAGTATATTTGTGATTTTTCAACAAACAAGCCTTATGAAACAGCTGGCCACATCCACTACACTGGTTTGCAGATTTTAAATTAGTCAGTTTACAGTGAGCACATGTGTGTCTCGTAGGCGTTACTAACTTGGCTCCATCTATATTCATTGTGTCTCACTAACCTTCACCAACTAGGTTGGTAGCTAGAAAATTACTGAAGAAAACGCCAAAAGCGCCTCTATATAAAAAAATTTGAACTGTTTTTATAACTAACAATAACACACGTGTTGATAAGACTAACCCTAAATCGAGCATAGAAATATTACAACATTCGATATAAAATGAACTAAATCAATAACTGTAACAATTTATATATCAAAATTTCAAGAAAATTTTTTCAAACATTTTGATACATAACACAATTTAACACACGCACTATTAACTATTATTTTATTTTATTCATACGGAGCACAAAAAAACACGTCCGCACTTGGTAGTAATAATAATAATAATAATAATAATAATAATAATAATAATAATAATAATAATAATAAGCGGTGCTTGCTATGTGGCCTCCAAGCGGCGCATCGCGGGAAACGCAGACAATAACATCAGGTCTGTAGGCGAACGACGTAGCCCGTGCAGTGGGCCAACTACCCACTGCATGGAAATAACTGAGTTACCACAAGATACCAACTCAGAAGTGCTCCCCACAACCGGTCCTTTTCGGATGAGGACCATTCATCAGGTGGGAGGAGCACGCCGGACCCGATGAATGATGACGACCCTGGCGCTTAAGGACTTACTTTAAGTGGACGGAGGAACTGAGAGTCGATCTCTTGGTGTGCTACCAACGTAGCGAGCCGGGGTGAGCGGCTATATGGCCCGGATGCACACTCTTTGGAGTGATATGCATCCGGAGCTAGCGCATTTTACGCCCAAACACCTGCGTAATTATGCCGCTCATCTTCGGCGAAATAGAAGATCGCTTGTGCCGGACAGAAGGCAGTCTAATAGACTTTCCTTTCCGGCGCAACTACACCAAGAGCGACGCCGTTCCTCCTTGGACAACAACAATCCCTTTGTAGGACGGCAAGTAAGTATATCTAAAAAGATAACTTACTCCCAACAACAGCTTGACGCGGTAAACGAAGATCTCCGTGCAAACATCCTGGAGGATTCCACCCTGCTCACTGTGAGCCAGGTTGTGTATGGTGCAGCAGTTTCGGCTTTTCCGAGAGAGAGACATTGTCTCTCGATCGAGGCAAGGTTGAGACAGCGCATCTTACAACTTGGCTCCAAAATTGACAGATCCCGGAAACATGTCTCCCGCATTCAGTGTGTGATTGAGTTCGAAACAACTCAAAAAGCATACACGCCCCGAATTCGACGCATTGCTGCTGAACTTCGGTGGCGTCATCACACACTGAACAAGAGTACTCTTCTTGTCATCAAAGAAGAGTCTCTTAATAAATTGCGGGCTCTAGTGACTGCCAAAAAGTCACTAGAGAAAAGGCTGAAGCGGTTGGTCGACAACTCGTTGTTTCGATCCAGCCCTTCACGGTTTCTGACACCAAAGACCGATGTTACCGGGATTATCCAACACCTGAGCGGGTGGAAGCTTTTTGGACTGAGTTGTATGGAGATCAACCAAACGTGAACGCCAACACTCCAGCTCTGCACGACTTCAAAGCATTCTGTCGGGAACACCGTCGGCAGAATGCTGATGAAGAGAGCCCTGCAGTCAGTGTGGATGAAGTTCGTTCAGCTCTAAATGGCAGCAAAAATTGGGCTGCCCCGGGACCAGATGGCATTAATGTCTTCTGGTGGAAGAAGTTTACTTCTACCCACCTCCATCTGGCCCGCATATTTACATCGTACATTAGAGCTGACGATCCGATTCCGGACTGGCTTGTAGAAGGGCGAACCGTACTGATACCTAAAAAAGGTGACTTGTCTGACCCTAAGAATTTCAGGCCTATCACCTGCTTGAATGCGGTTTATAAAATTTTTACAAAAATTTTAAATAACCGTATCTTGCAGCAGATAGAGCCTGTATGGCAACAGATATATGAACAACGTGGCAGTAAAAGAGGCCTGTCAGGTTGCAAGGAGAACCTGATAGTGGATCGATGCGTCTTACAAGATGCGATCTACTATCAACGCAACCTGTCAATGGCTTGGATTGACTATCGCAAGGCATTTGACTCAACTCCTCATGAGTTGATTTTATATCTACTCAAATGCCTGGGAGTCAATCCGGAAATAGTGGAATGCATTCGGCGTACAATGCAGCTCTGGCGAACGCGTTTTCACATTGGAAGTGGAAACGCATTGCACGTAACCGGAGTTGTAGAGTATAAACGGGGGTCTTCCAAGGTGATTCCTTGAGCCCTCTGCTGTTTTGCGTTTCACTGCTGCCTATATCTGTTGCACTCCGTAAAACTCATGGGTACTCTGTGGGGCCTCCGGGTGATCGAAATATTCGATCACCCATCTGCTTTACATGGATGATCTGAAGCTCTATAGTGCTGATAAAGATCATCTACAAGCGGCCCTCAACATCGTAGCAGAGTACACACGAGATGTCGGAATGTCTTTTGGGTTGGACAAGTGTGCGGTCGTACACTGGCGAGGGGTAAGTGCTCTGATACGGGGATGATGTCGAGTTAGTAGATGGGAGCGTCTTAAGACAATTAGACGCTGGAGAGTTGTATAGATATCTAGGAATGGAAGAGCACCGTATGCATGCGGTCTCTGAAGTCCAAACAGCTCTCCGAGCGAGTATGTTAGGAGACTCCGGAAAATTTGGTCCTCCGAACTTTCCGGCAAAAATAAAGTCTCAGCTACTAATATGCTCGCTGTCCCAGTCTTACTATACTCTTTCGGTGTCCTGAAATGGGCCCGAAAGGATTTACGAGATCTCGACATCAAAACCCGTAAGATCATTAATATGAATCGGAGCATGCACCCCAATTCATCAGTCGCCAGATTATACCTCTCCCGGTCCATCGGTGGGAGAGGTTTGCAGAGTTTGGAGCGGCTTCACGACCGTTTGGTCCTGGGTTTAACACACGAAGTTGTCAATTTCACTGCAGACGAGGATGACTTTCTTATGCAAATTGTACATAAACATGAAAATGCGCATAAGGGGTCATTCTTGTATAAGGCAGCAATATATGCGGCAAGAACCCTTGGTCTTGGAGAAATAAACGCTCTTATGGAACTCCGAAAGGAGGAATTTAAGAGCGTCATCAGGAACGCCGAGGAAAAACTACTCCTTGGCGAACTGATGGACAAGTCCATGCACAGCGTGTTCTTTAAACACGTGCGTGATCATGGCTTGTCCACCCAGCTGACGTTTTCCTTCTTAAAGTCAGCTGGCCTGATGTCCGAGACTGAAGGGTTCATATTTGCCTGCCAAGATGGTGTCATTAACACTCTTGAGTACCGTAGCAAGGTGCTCCAGGTGCAGCTTCCGGACACTTCCTGTAGGAGGTGTAGACAACATCCGGAGACGCTTATGCACCTTTTGTCGGCATGTCCTGTGCTGGCGAGAGGTGCATATATCCAGCGTCACAATGCTGCCCTGAGAGTACTGTACTACTATCTTCGTCATTGCTACGGTATTGACGTGACACCAGTGCTGCCTTATCTGCCAGGAGATATTCCCCAGGTTGTTGAGAATGACAGTTGCAAAATTTATTGGAACATGCCATTTGCAACAACCCGGCGGATAGATCACAACAAACCTGATATTGTGCTCTTCGACAAGGCCACTCGTGACATTTATGTCATTGAGTTCTCGGCCCCGGCTGAATATAACATCTCAGCCAAAGAAGAGCACAAAAGACAAATATATCAGGATCTCCTGTTTGAAATTGGCAAACTTTACCCAGGTCACCGTGTCAAGCTTGTCGTCCTGATTGTTGGCGTCCTAGGAGGGATGAAACAGTCTTTTGTATCCTCACTTGCCAAAGTTCCAGCTTGCTCATCAAAAGCTGAGTTCTTGGCAGTTAGGATGCAGAAGGCTGTTATACTTGGTTCTCTCCGTCTCTTAAGGGAAATGACTTTGGCCTGCTGTGATCACTAACCGCCTTGTTGTGCGGAGTGGTCCAGCAGTAACGGATGGAGCTCAGGCTGGGCCCTCGGAGAATCGGACTCCGGGGATAACCCCCCTGAGCATTTAATAACCAAATAATAATAATAATAATAATAATAATAATAATACTAATAATAATATTTATTTATTAGCAAAAATTGCTATTATACAAAATTACAAAATTTTTCTTATAATAAGCTCTTAAAAATACTTTTCTTTGATATAATTTTTAATATTTATTTTATGAATTTTAAACCTATTCTCACTTTTTTTATCATTTGGTAAGTCATTGTACCATTCGAAGCCTCGGTATACCAGACTCCTCTCTGCAGAGTGTGTTCTGGTGTACCGAATCTTTAATTTGTTTCTTTGCCTCGTGTTGTATTCATGCTGTTTACCAACTAGAACCACCTTGTCCATTAAACAAGGTGGTGCAATTCCTAAAACCATCTTTTTGATTAATATACAGCATCTGTAAACCATCAGTTGTTTAATGCTCATCCAGCCTAGAGCTTCGAGCATCTTTCTAATATTCGTATATTTATTCACCCCTAAAACTATTCTCATAGCCCTATTTTGTATTTATTGCAGCACATTCACTTGTTGTCTATTGTAATTCATCATTAAGCTAGCACAATAATCAAAATGGGGACCTACTACTGCTTTATAGATGGTGTTCTTTGTCCATGTACTCAGAGAATTGTTTAATCGATAAATTAAATTAAGTTTTTTCGCTATTTTTTTTCCGGTTTCTATTAAATGATTATTAAATGTTAAGTTATTGTCTATTATTATACCTAAGTATTTGGTCTCTTTCACTTCAACGATACTTTCATTATTTATCATGATTTTGCAACTGCCCATTTTATATTTTTTTCTTTTATCATGTAATAACATAAATACAGTCTTTTTTATATTGATTTTAAGCTGATGATCTTTGAGCCAAACTGTAAGTACTCCTAAACAATTATTTATTTTACGTTCGATTTCTTTCTCATTTTGACTAGAAAAATATAATTTCATATCGTCCGCAAAAAGTCTGCAAACGATATCCTGTTCTTTCATTAAACTACTAATATTATTTATATATATTATAAACAATAGTGGACCCAACTTAGAACCTTGAGGTACTCCATGTTTAACAATTTTTTCATCAGATACGCAATCATTGAATTGTACTACCTGTTTTCTATTGTTTAAATAAGACTCAAACCAATTTAATACAGTGCCACTAATTCCCAGTTTTTTTAAGATAGTCAACAGTTTATTTCTATTTATCGTTTCAAATGCTCTTGCAAAATCGATAAATACGACTCCTACATATAAACCATTATCAATATCCTTTCTCCATTCTATTAAGGAACACTGCATGGCTGTTTCACATGAGTGTTCCTTTCTGAAACCAGATTGTTCCTCATTCAAAACTTCATTTTTTTCAATAAATTTATCTAATTGTGATTTAACTATACTTTCTAAAACTTGTTCAATTACCGGCAGTGTATTAATCGGTCTAAAGTCTGTTATTTTTATGCTATCTTTTATTTTTTGTATCGGTACTATCTTAGATACCTTTAAAGTATTAGGTACAATACCAGTTTCTAAGGATTGATTCATAATATCCAATATAATATTCTTATCAAAATTCCATAGATGTTTTAAAATTACAGAATTTACATCATTATTACATCCTTTCTTATCATCTAAGCTCTTTATAATCTTATCTACTTCATCAACATACACTCTATCAAATATATCCCACTTACGATTACTACTATCATTATTAATTTCATCGTTTAATGTAATATATCCTATTTCATTGACAATTGTATCAATACTTTCAATATAATAATGGTTAAATTTATTGGAGATTAGTAAATTATCATTTAAAACTCTACTATCACATTCAATACTATCAATGGTATTTTGATCTTTTTTATTTCCTATCAATTTCTTTAATTGTCTCCAAAGAATTTTTCCATTATTCTTATTAGCATCAATAGTTTCATTATTATAATTTCTTTTGCATTTTCTTAATTCATCTACAATATTATTTCGCAGTCTTTTATAATAATTTATATCTTCTTGAAGTCCGGAATTTTTCGATATAAAAAATAAACGATCTCTCTCCTTCATTTTTTTAATCAAATCTTTCGTGATCCATTTTTTATCATTCAATTTTGGTTTAAAAATTTTTTCTATTTTTGGTACGACCATATCAAGGGCATATTTTACACAACTATTTAATTTATTTATAACTACATCTAAATCATCATAACTATCTATCTTATATTTATCAATAAAAATATCACAAAATATGTCTTGATTAAATTTGTTAAAATTTCGTTTTTTAATCACTTTTAGATTTTTATTTTTCAATATTATAATTTGAATTTATAATAATAATGTTATGATCTGACACCCTTGGTGTGAGTAGCACATCAATAGACAAATCTACGTTTGAAAAAACAAGATCGATTATTGTGTCCACGTAAATGTTGATCTTGTCGGCACATTGACTAACTGCTTAAGTCCGAGCAATGCACATTCATTGACGAAATTAATTGCGTAACGATTTCTGCTATTACCAACGTCTAAATTAAAATCGCCTACTATTATAATTTTTCCTTTATCCACATAGTTTTCTAATAACTCTATCATATTCACTTTAAACTGACTCACATTATTGTTTGGTGATCTATAGACATTGGCAATTAAAAAACCATCACTTCCACCTATATGAACTATATTAATCCAAGTTTTGTCACTAATATCTGTACTATTGAGCAATACCTTATATTTATAACTATTTTTAATATATGTAATTACACCACCTGTACGAGTGTTCACCATATTAGTGCGCACGTGCGTGTAATTATTAATACTAATTTCGTGGTCCAAGACATCTGAAACAGTATGTGTTTCTGTGAAACAAATCACATCTGACTTAACAGTAAATAACCACTTTTCAAAAACGTCTTTACGTCTTATTAACCCATTTATATTCAATGCCACTATGACAAACGATCTTTTCCGATTGTTTATTATACACTCTTTATGAGTTAATTGTTAATATTTATAGTTAATGTTTTTTTGTGCTCTATTAATCGCTCTTTTATAACACTCACACTCAAGATCATTCGCACAATGATCAGTTTTGATTCTTTCTAATTTAAAGTCATTAACCATTTTTATACAGTTTATACATTTTTTAATTTCCTCGTGACAGTCTTTCTCTATATGATTTCCCGAACATTTACGGCATTTAGCTTCACTTTTACAGTCTTTTGCAAAATGATTATATCCCCAACATTTATAGCATCTTAGAACGCTGACACAATCAAATATTCGGCATAAACTCCAATCCAACTTAATTTTAATTTTCTCCAGTAAATACTTGTGAGTATCTGGATCTTCTTCCATGATAATAATTCCATTTTTATTTTTTCCCATTAATTTTTTTTTTATTATCATTATTGTGGATCCATTTTTCTCGATTTCATTTTTTTGTTAATCATTTCGATAATCTCACTTTCTTCATTATTTTCTATTGTATCACTATCTACATCAATAATTTTTACTTTTGGCAACTTTTTATCTGTTAATCTAATATTATAGTTTTGACCCATATTTTTTTTTAAGTTCACTGGCCAATTTCTCACAATCTTTTTTTTTTGTACACCCACTCACTATTTTTCCGGCTTGGGTTTTTTTTAATTTGTCTACCCCAACTCCTAGCTTACCTATTTTTACTTTTTTCTTAACCTCAGTAAATGTCTGATCGCTGTTTTGTTTATTTTTTGGCTCAATAATGACTGTCTCAGTACTCGAGCCCTTGACCACATCTGTATAACTAAACTGCTTTTTTTATGTTCAACATGCTCAATTTTACTGTCAACATTTACACTAATTAGTTTTTTAAACTCGTCCTTAACGACCTCACGTATTTCTTTCACTAACTCATCTTTAAAATCTATAAAAATCTCTGTTGTAATATTTCTAAGTTCATTTTTGAACTCAGCCACATTGACTCCAAGTTCCTCAGCTCTATCAAGTAAAATGTCCACTTTTTCCGCAATGTCACCAACATAAATTTCCTCGTCATATCTTTTCCTCTTATTTCTAGTTACTGAGGAAACAGTAGATGCAACACTATTATTGTCTGGTATGTCATGTCCAGCACATTCAATTAACTCACCGATTTCAGTCGAATATTTGTGATTTTTAAACAGACAAGCTTTATGAAATAGTTGTCCACATCCACTACACTGATATGCAGATCTCAAATTAGTTTGCTTGCAATGAGTGCAGGTATGCTCGTGGGTGTAACGAACCTGTCTCCCTCTATATCCATTTTTTCTCACTAACTTTCACCAAACTAGGTTGGTAGCTAGCAGATTACTATAATGAACGCCTAAAGCACCTCTATGTTGAAAATTTAAAACTGTTTTTTCCACTAGCAAGTATAGAATGTGTTTGCTGAGTCTAACCATAAATTTATATACACAACTACTTAATTGCTTGATATTGAATTAATTAAACCTCTCACTATGCTAATTTATATATCAGAATTTAAAGAAAATTTCTCCATACATTTTGATACATAACACAATTTCACACAATAACTATAAACAACTTTAATATTACATTATTACGGAGCACAAAAAAAGCACGTCCATACCCGATAATAATAATAATAATAATAATAATAATGATAATAAAAATAATAATAATAATAATAAGCGGTGCTTGCTACGTGGCCTCCAAGCGGTGCATCGCGGGAAACGCAGACCATAACATCAGGTCTGTAGGCGAACGACGTAGCCCGTGCAGTGGGCCAACTACCCACTGCATGGAAATAACTGAGTTACCACAAGATACCAACTCAGAAGTGCTCCCCACAACCGGTCCTTTTCGGATGAGGACCATTCATCAGGTGGGAGGAGCACGCCGGACCCGATGAATGATGACGACCCTGGCGCTTAAGGACTTACTTTAAGTGGACGGAGGAACTGAGAGTCGATCTCTTGGTGTGCTACCAACGTAGCGAGCCGGGGTGAGCGGCTATATGGCCCGGATGCACACTCTTTGGAGTGATATGCATCCGGAGCTAGCGCATTTTACGCCCAAACACCTGCGTAATTATGCCGCTCATCTTCGGCGAAATAGAAGATCGCTTGTGCCGGACAGAAGGCAGTCTAATAGACTTTCCTTTCCGGCGCAACTACACCAAGAGCGACGCCGTTCCTCCTTGGACAACAACAATCCCTTTGTAGGACGGCAAGTAAGTATATCTAAAAAGATAACTTACTCCCAACAACAGCTTGACGCGGTAAACGAAGATCTCCGTGCAAACATCCTGGAGGATTCCACCCTGCTCACTGTGAGCCAGGTTGTGTATGGTGCAGCAGTTTCGGCTTTTCCGAGAGAGAGACATTGTCTCTCGATCGAGGCAAGGTTGAGACAGCGCATCTTACAACTTGGCTCCAAAATTGACAGATCCCGGAAACATGTCTCCCGCATTCAGTGTGTGATTGAGTTCGAAACAACTCAAAAAGCATACACGCCCCGAATTCGACGCATTGCTGCTGAACTTCGGTGGCGTCATCACACACTGAACAAGAGTACTCTTCTTGTCATCAAAGAAGAGTCTCTTAATAAATTGCGGGCTCTAGTGACTGCCAAAAAGTCACTAGAGAAAAGGCTGAAGCGGTTGGTCGACAACTCGTTGTTTCGATCCAGCCCTTCACGGTTTCTGACACCAAAGACCGATGTTACCGGGACTTATCCAACACCTGAGCGGGTGGAAGCTTTTTGGACTGAGTTGTATGGAGATCAACCAAACGTGAACGCCAACACTCCAGCTCTGCACGACTTCAAAGCATTCTGTCGGGAACACCGTCGGCAGAATGCTGATGAAGAGAGCCCTGCAGTCAGTGTGGATGAAGTTCGTTCAGCTCTAAATGGCAGCAAAAATTGGGCTGCCCCGGGACCAGATGGCATTAATGTCTTCTGGTGGAAGAAGTTTACTTCTACCCACCTCCATCTGGCCCGCATATTTACATCGTACATTAGAGCTGACGATCCGATTCCGGACTGGCTTGTAGAAGGGCGAACCGTACTGATACCTAAAAAAGGTGACTTGTCTGACCCTAAGAATTTCAGGCCTATCACCTGCTTGAATGCGGTTTATAAAATTTTTACAAAAATTTTAAATAACCGTATCTTGCAGCAGATAGAGCCTGTATGGCAACAGATATATGAACAACGTGGCAGTAAAAGAGGCCTGTCAGGTTGCAAGGAGAACCTGATAGTGGATCGATGCGTCTTACAAGATGCGATCTACTATCAACGCAACCTGTCAATGGCTTGGATTGACTATCGCAAGGCATTTGACTCAACTCCTCATGAGTTGATTTTATATCTACTCAAATGCCTGGGAGTCAATCCGGAAATAGTGGAATGCATTCGGCGTACAATGCAGCTCTGGCGAACGCGTTTTCACATTGGAAGTGGAAACGCATTGCACGTAACCGGAGTTGTAGAGTATAAACGGGGGTCTTCCAAGGTGATTCCTTGAGCCCTCTGCTGTTTTGCGTTTCACTGCTGCCTATATCTGTTGCACTCCGTAAAACTCATGGGTACTCTGTGGGGCCTCCGGGTGATCGAAACTATTCGATCACCCATCTGCTTTACATGGATGATCTGAAGCTCTATAGTGCTGATAAAGATCATCTACAAGCGGCCCTCAACATCGTAGCAGAGTACACACGAGATGTCGGAATGTCTTTTGGGTTGGACAAGTGTGCGGTCGTACCTGGCGAGGGGTAAGTGCTCTGATACGGGGATGATGTCGAGTTAGTGATGGGAGCGTCTTAAGACAATTAGACGCTGGAGAGTTGTATAGATATCTAGGAATGGAAGAGCACCGTATGCATGCGGTCTCTGAAGTCCAAACAGCTCTCCGAGCGAGTATGTTAGGAGACTCCGGAAAATTTGGTCCTCCGAACTTTCCGGCAAAAATAAAGTCTCAGCTACTAATATGCTCGCTGTCCCAGTCTTACTATACTCTTTCGGTGTCCTGAAATGGGCCCGAAAGGATTTACGAGATCTCGACATCAAAACCCGTAAGATCATTAATATGAATCGGAGCATGCACCCCAATTCATCAGTCGCCAGATTATACCTCTCCCGGTCCATCGGTGGGAGAGGTTTGCAGAGTTTGGAGCGGCTTCACGACCGTTTGGTCCTGGGTTTAACACACGAAGTTGTCAATTTCACTGCAGACGAGGATGACTTTCTTATGCAAATTGTACATAAACATGAAAATGCGCATAAGGGGTCATTCTTGTATAAGGCAGCAATATATGCGGCAAGAACCCTTGGTCTTGGAGAAATAAACGCTCTTATGGAACTCCGAAAGGAGGAATTTAAGAGCGTCATCAGGAACGCCGAGGAAAAACTACTCCTTGGCGAACTGATGGACAAGTCCATGCACAGCGTGTTCTTTAAACACGTGCGTGATCATGGCTTGTCCACCCAGCTGACGTTTTCCTTCTTAAAGTCAGCTGGCCTGATGTCCGAGACTGAAGGGTTCATATTTGCCTGCCAAGATGGTGTCATTAACACTCTTGAGTACCGTAGCAAGGTGCTCCAGGTGCAGCTTCCGGACACTTCCTGTAGGAGGTGTAACAACATCCGGAGACGCTTATGCACCTTTTGTCGGCATGTCCTGTGCTGGCGAGAGGTGCATATATCCAGCGTCACAATGCTGCCCTGAGAGTACTGTACTACTATCTTCGTCATTGCTACGGTATTGACGTGACACCAGTGCTGCCTTATCTGCCAGGAGATATTCCCCAGGTTGTTGAGAATGACAGTTGCAAAATTTATTGGAACATGCCATTTGCAACAACCCGGCGGATAGATCACAACAAACCTGATATTGTGCTCTTCGACAAGGCCACTCGTGACATTTATGTCATTGAGTTCTCGGCCCCGGCTGAATACAACATCTCAGCCAAAGAAGAGCACAAAAGACAAATATATCAGGATCTCCTGTTTGAAATTGGCAAACTTTACCCAGGTCACCGTGTCAAGCTTGTCGTCCTGATTGTTGGCGTCCTAGGAGGGATGAAACAGTCTTTTGTATCCTCACTTGCCAAAGTTCCAGCTTGCTCATCAAAAGCTGAGTTCTTGGCAGTTAGGATGCAGAAGGCTGTTATACTTGGTTCTCTCCGTCTCTTAAGGGAAATGACTTTGGCCTGCTGTGATCACTAACCGCCTTGTTGTGCGGAGTGGTCCAGCAGTAACGGATGGAGCTCAGGCTGGGTCCTCGGTGAATCGGACTCCGGGGATAACCCCCTAAGCATTTAGTTACAAAATAATAATAATAATAATAATAATAATAATAATAATAATAATATGTTCACCCCAAAATTTTTTCTTTAAATTTAAATCACCCGCGCCGATGGAAGACTTCTCCATTCGCGAAAGCCACAATAAAATATAAGCTACGCGACTGCTGGTTGACTAGCGGGGACTTCTGCAATCTCAGCACCGCGAGTATTTAAAATGGCGATCAACAGCCAACGCCTTGTCTTTGTTGATTAATTCGACTTCCGCGTTTCGTTGACGGGCCCGTGTCTTGTAGAAGTTTCTTATCTTAATTTGCACTGCACTTAAGACGAGTTCGGACTTGGGTCAACCGGCAGGCCACGTAGTAGTTATTAAATATAACCATAGAGAACTGGAATCTCATAATTCTAATTTTCTCTGCACTTAGGCGAGAATCCGGCCAATAAGTTTAAATAAAATATCTTTAAAAGCTAAATTTGAGCACTTTACCCTACGGGGGACTGGAGGACGTTAGCTCATATAAATAAAATCCATTAATATAATTTCGATTAAATAAAATTTGTGAAAGTGTAAAAGTTTTGGTGTTCATAAAAATAAATCTTAAAAAGAAGTGAAATTCCATTCGAGTTCGTTAATTTCATAAAATAAGAAGCCCGTGGAATAAGCAGCCCAAATCCATCCAACTCCACCCTCTGTTAGAACCAACTAAAGGGCCCAATCAAGGAACAGGTGTTAACAGCTGCCCTGAAACCACGGATCTGACCATCAATAAAGTTCCTGTAACAGTAAGTACATCTACTCTCATAAAAATCCGTCAGTCTTAAACGAAGGCGTGGTAAGTTCGTACCTCGAAAACGTCCCACATAAATAATTAAAACAACGGAATTAAAACCTCCGTTGCGTATTCTTTAATTCGTTAGTCCAATCCTCCACCGTTTACTCTACCGCTCTAAAAATGCCCTTGGACATAACATAAAGAACACTGGTGGCAGCGGTGGGATTTCGAGTACGAAATTATTTAACTTCCGTTTGAGAAAAAAATAAAAAAAAAAAACTAACAATTTTCGTTCGTTATTCATTTTATCTAAATCAAGTAAAGTAAATTCACTGTGTTAAGTAAATTCAAGCTATAATTTTGTTCAATCTTGATATAATTTCAATTTTACTGTAGAAAAGAATTTCGAGTCTTACAAAATTTTCTTTTATATTTCGACATATTTTAAATTTTATATTTTGGAAAATTTCCTTTGCCCGGAATTCTTTTTCAAAAGGTTATAGAACTCTAATAATATTGTTTCGCAACCGGTTTTTGACCTTAACGTACTTTCTTTAGACAATCACCTATCGCAAAAAGAATTCGCTGACGAGTCTATACCCGAGTTGGACAACACCAAACGGAATTCGCAATCGCAACTCCTGTCAGCAAAATTTATTTTAACTCGGTATTGAGAAATAAAAAAATTAAATAAAATTTTTTTGCTAATTAAGCAATATTAATATGAAATTTTATTTATTTCGAAGTTTTGAAAAAAAAAAAAAAATTTTTTTTATCCCTTACATTTATACTACAATTTACGAGAAGTGTGCTGTGAATCTAGCACCTCCTCTGCAAAACTCTCACAGAAGTTTCCTAGTTCTGGAAACGTGCTTTAATTAGCACTTTCTTTTACGAAAGAAGCTCTCACAAAACTCTTGGGAAGGGTGCTTTGAATCTAGCACCTTCTCTTGACCACACATTCACAGGGGTATAAAACAATTTTAATATTTGTATACTTGTATTACTAACCCACATTAACTATAAGAAAACTGTAATCCCCTATCGTCGAACGACCGAATTATAGTTTCGCGACTCATAGTTTTCGAATAAGTCTACTATTTTGGGTTAAAACCGATATATTTCTATTAGAGATTCCCAGAAGTTTGATGGGAAAGAGTAGACGGTCGGGCTATCGATACCATCTGAAAAAGATACATTCAGATTTCATTAACGGCAGAGTATACCACCGCCCCCTTGTCGAAACTAGATATTGGGAGGAAGATACGGAACCCGCGAATAAGGTAGTCGACAATAAGGCTAGCGGTCCGAAAGTCCTGGAAAACGTTAAAGCAATCCCGGAACTTTACGATAAAATACTGAAATTTCGACAAACCCAAACCCCTATTAAGGCTCATTTAAACCCATCCACACGACCGACTCTAAATCCCCATTGCAAATAGACTTACCCGAAACAAAAAAAAAAATCTAAACACTATCCCTTCTACCTTGAATACCTTTCCGAATTACACCAAAGCAAAAGTTCAAGGAAACCCTTATAAAAAAATTTTTTCGTGAAAATTCTTCTGCTACTATTAATTTCCTTTAAACTCTTGCTTTACTTTCTTAAACTACTATCCGGTAACTATGCAAAAAAAAAAAAAATAAATCTAACCTTGAGTAGTCAGTTGAAACTGTGATTCACGATAAATTTAATAATAAAAGAAAGTTTTTTTATTTTAAAATCAGTTAAAATTTTTGTTGTTTGATTAAAGGCATTTAAATCCTCTCTTATTTCAACCTTGAAATTGTTTACTACAAATTCACTTATCGACTCTTCCTTGCTTACACTACCGTACTCGTCACTCGGTAACCATACACCCGCGATAACTAATCTTTCTCTCGTGTTATTGTACTCTACAGCTGTTGACTTACTTACCTAGTGACCGAATAAAAATACATCACGATTTAAATTAAATAAAATCGAAATTTTTCTTTTCCTCTTTTTGAGTTCCTTGAACAAAAGCTCCCTTGTAACCCTTCCTTAAATCCATACCTCATATAGAATAGTTAAATTTAAGCTGATTTAACCATACAATAATCGTGTAACTGTTCGAGGACGAGTCCGGAACGTTTTTCGTGCCTTGCTCTAACGATTTCCCGTTCGGAGCCATGGAAAGAAGAACCTTCCGCGTTGATACCTCTATAAACCAGGAAAATCTCAACACTCAAATTCCAACCCTCGCAAAAGAATTACACGACGCGCTCTCGTATTTCAACGGAGAAGGTCCAAATGCAGTAAAAGATTTCGAATTATTCGACGGAATCATAAGAAACTGGTTACCCAGCATTCCAGCTGATAACCAGGGCTTTTTCGCTCGCCGTATAGCTCAAAAATTATATGGACGAGCCAAAAGATTAATCGAACATGTTGAATTAGCCTTTGTAGAAGATATCTTACTAGTCCTAGGCCGAAAACTAAAAAGGGGCGACCCATATATCACGTGGCAGAAAAATCTAGCTGCTGCAGCTCCAAAAGAATCCGAAAATATTGAAGATTTCTATTATGGGTTAAGCGAAATGGTCCGACGTATCGATAAGAAGAGCCAAAACGTTAGACGACATGTACAAGGCCATTGAAAATGACGCGTACAGAAGACCAGACCGTAGACGTGCAGGGAGAGACGATGGAGTCATACCAGGCGAATCTCTACCGCCCTCCGTAGAATTTCATAGACGAATCGGACAAGACGGTAACAGACATTACCTACAGATGCCGAGATCTTCTCGTGACTACGACGACCGAGGTTATTATCGTGAATTGCCTCGCACCTTATCATTCCAAGAATACAGACAGGCTCCAGAGACAATCGCTCCTGGACCATTACGCTCGACGGAATATTACGAAGACCCATATCCGGACACTTACGAAGAAAATTACTACGGTCCGAATTATCAGAGGGAACAACAGATTTTAGGTTCCACTTTCGCGTTCGGAACCGAACAAACCTCCCAATACATGCCCAGGGCACAAAATTATTATCAACCCCGAACTTTTCAAAATTTTAACCAAAATCGTTATCATCCTGGAGTCACGGGTCCCACTAAGAGAGCGGTTCGCTTCGAAGACGACGAAGATTCGGAAGAAGCTAAATTACGGCACAAAAGGGACCCTTCGATAGTCTGTAACTGCCCGTTTTGCCCAAAGGGAGAACGTCGAGACGCCTACGATCCTTTAAACGGGACGGGCGCTCGTCAACCGGAGGCAAAGGCGAGTATGCCCGTCCCGTCTCCGACTATAACATCGAGGAACCCCAACATTTACCAACAGTACCAAAGGGGCCCATATTGGGGTTTCCAAAATCAATACCCCCGATCAATCCTCCAAAACACCCAGAGGCAAGACCTAGAACACCAACCGACTACGAACGAAACGATAACCCTCCCGAGATCGGAACAGCAACCAGATCAGAACAACGCAATTCCACTATCAGCTCAGTAGAACCCGCCATTAATGACGGCAGGAGAATTACGAGCCCAGGGAAGGGCGAACCAAAGTGTCTAACAACCGGAAAAGGCCCCACGGTCCATATACGAAGCCCAGCACTTCGTAACGGAGGGGTAAATGCACTCCTGGACATAGGCTCCGACCTCAACTTACTCTGCATCGAAGAACTATGTGACGAGGTCCTCTGTAACATTGAAAATACAGGAGTAGTAGGAGGCATCGCTGCTAGCTCAATGCCCATAACCGGTTCCATAAATCTAAAAATATTCGGAGTCAAAATTACTTTCCATCTCGTACCGGAACCACCCGGAGGTTATAAGGCCATTCTCGGAAACGAATTCTTTATTCAGGAACGCGTAACCATCTCGTTTTACTGGAACACCTTAGTCATAAAAAATAAACCAATACAACCAATCCCGATAATTAACCCAAGAAAGTTCCCAGAGCAAAAGGTCCTCGCTTTAGGAACTGGGCCAAAAATATACGTATCGTGTAACTCACTCCTAGGCAATTATCAGCGCTTCCTCATCGATACCGGGGGGGATGTATGCCTCATCAATGCATCCGCTTTAAAACCCGAAGTAATTGTCGACACCGGAAAAGCTAGGAGATTTCGAGGGCTCAGCGATAGTACTTTCGAAACCTTAGGAGCGACCACATTAAAAATCTTCAATATTGAAGTAGAATTCCAAGTTTATCTAGAAGATTTACCATTCCCTGGAGTGGGAATCTTAGGAAACAACTTTTTCGAAGCCGAAAAAGCGGAAATCTCTTACGATAACCAAACCCTAGTTTTATTGTCCTGCCCATCGAAACCGACACCTTTTAGCCTTGAAACAAAGACTTCTTCCAGCTACACTTTGCCACCTCGGATGAAAGCATCAGTAGCAGTACCAATCCAAGATTTCGAAAAAGGCGAGGGATACCTCCCCCGAATGAATCTTCCGAAAGGGGTACTCGGAGGAGAAGCTGTTGTCAAGGTAGATGACGGGTACGCCATGTGCATGATTATTAACCTCAATTCAAACCCGGTAGACATAGACATAGGCTCACAAACACTCGAGGAGTTCGAATTTGATAATCCTAGCTCCCTTCCTAACTCAGAGGGGGACGAATCCGACGCCCCTTCTATAGAAAACTCCAACCGTATAATAGATAAACAAGAACGTATAAAGATTCTACTCCAGAAAATACCAGTAGATCACCTCAATCAGGAGGAAGAAGAACAAGTTCATAATCTTATTAAAACCAATCACGACGTCTTTCACCTCCCCGGAGATAAGTTAGGTCGTTCGAAAAATTTCACCTGCCGGATAGAAACCACCACCAACGAACCGGTGAGAATAAAACAATATCGATTTCCCCCAGAACATCGGGAAGAAATTGCCAGGCAGGTCGAAAATCTCGAAAAACAAGGAATAATTAGAAAATCCAACTCTCCGTACAACTCACCTTTGTGGATTGTACCAAAAAAATCAAATGACCCTTCTATAAAAAAATATAGAATGGTTATCGACTTTAGTCGACTAAAATATAGAATGGTTATCGATTTTATTTAGGCAACTAAATAAAATCACTAGAGGGGATGCCCATCCTTTACCCCCTAATTATCAATATTTTAGACCAATTAGGCGACGCTAATTTCTTCTGCGTCTTTGATCTCGCCATGGGTTTCCACCAGATCCCAATGCACCCCGCAGACGCACCAAAAACGGCATTTTCTACCCCAGATGGGCACTGGGAATATTGCTGCATGCCTTTTTGCCTAGAATGCGCTCCGTCTATCTTCCAACGAATGATGGATTCCACCTTAATCGGATTAAAAGGGACAGAATTATTTATTTATATCGATGATTTAGTCAACTATGGTAAAACCCTACAAGAACATGAAGTGAAAGTTCAAAGACTATTCAATAGATTGAGAGAAGCTGGTCTCACCCTCCAACCTGAAAAATGTAAATTTCTCTGTCCTGAAGTAGATTATTTAGGTCATGTAATAACGAAAGAAGGCATAAAACCAGACCCTAAAAATATTTCTTCACTTAAAAATGCCTCGTGACCTATAAATCATACGGAAGCCAGAAAATTTATGGGACTTGCCAATTACTATCGAAGATTCATCCAAAATTTCGCTTAAAGGGCTAAGCCGATAACAGACCTTACGCGAAAAACTAAGCCCTCCATATGGACCGAAGAAGCGCAAAGGGCATTCGACGATATCAAAAATGCCCTCTGCGAAGACTCATTCCTTAAGTACCTAGATTTTAATAAACCCTTCATCCTAGCTGTCAGCGCGTCAGACTCAGGAATATCCGGAATTCTCAGTCAGCATACGACAGAAGGGGACGATGACCTAGAAAGAGACGGAGAGAAAATAGCGTCATGTGTCTCACGCGTCTTTCACGACACCGAAACCAGATACACCGATATTGAAAAACAATGCCTTGCAGTAGTTTACGCTATTCAACAATTTCGACCGTATCTCCAAAAACATTATACTTTAATAACCAGTAGCCCTTGTGTCACCTGGCTAACGGACAGCGCGACTGTCACCGAAAGGCAAGCAAAATGGCAGTCTAAATTGAGTAGATACAAATTTAATGTCGTAGTCCGTCATAAAATCACCGAACAATCCGCCGAAGGACTCTCATACAACCCTGAAGGTCGTCCCGAGCCCTTAGAAAACGTATCAATTAATATTAGCGAAAATAACTCTTTAGCGCTGCCCATCACGGACGGTACTAAAACAAAAAAAAACTAATAAAATACTCTCAGATGAAGAAGCGATTCAATCGGTCAAGCGCCCTGGTCACCCTCTCGGATCAAAAAATAGACCAAGAATCAGCAGCGCCCCCGAAGTCAGAGAAACAATCGCCTCTCGTCTTAGAAAAAGGGAAATGGGAAAAACTCGAGTCCCACCCAAAATAAATTACCTTGAAAATAGCAACCTCGACTCAACTATAGAAGATCCCGAGTCGCAGAAAACCGGGATTGAAGAACAGGGGACGATGAAGTTTTCTTGCCAGCCCCAACTCCCGAACCCTCCACGATTAACAAACCCGATATGGGCCAAGGGGGGGACGATGAAGCTGAAAAAGACGATAAGATCAAAAGAAATAAAGATACAACTATCCCTCAAAAACAACGACGAAAAACCCAGGAACGAGTTAAAATGTTCGACGAAATCATTAAAAGACGACCCCCACCGGAAACTTCTTACAAAGAAAAGGCTCTAGAGAAAATGCGTCTAGAAGAAGCAATATTTAATAACACCCCTCAAGAGTTAGCCAAAATGAAAAGAACTAGTTCCGAAACTGCGAAAAATATCCGCCAATCACTAAGTAAAATGCCCCCACTCTGGCGAAGTAAAGAAGATTCCTTAGATGACACAACACCTGAAATTAATGTCGACGAGTTTCTTAGAGACGACAGCGATGACCCCGAGGAAGAATCAAGCAGCGACATCAGCCCAGAAGATACGGGAAGAAGCGAAGATCCCAGCGAAACTTGAACACCCCGTCATCATAGAACCAGAGCCTGCAACCTCAGCAGAAATTGTTAACACAAGAAACGTCGTCATCACACATGACAAAAAGGAAAACCAACTAAATAAAAATTCTCTAACACCACAAAACCTAATTAAATTCCGATTCACAGGATATTTAAGAGACGGTCCAGAACCCCGAACCCCAATCTTCGGAAGAGTTCTCATACCCGATGAACTAGCGGCCATGGGTATCCGTTATGACCACGCAAGCCGCCAAATTGTAGACGAAACCGGCAAGGGAATACACGAAATAGTCGAAACCGAACCGTCCGACGCGAATAACACCCTTATCGAACCGGAACGGGTAGAACCGAAAGAAAACTTATCAAAAGAGACTAAATCGAACAATCCACAAAATAATAATAATCCGGAAAAATCCCACGATTCAGATAAAAACAAAAATAAGTCAACAACAAGCGGGAATATAACAGTGGGGGATGATGTAGGGAACCGCCGATTCGGACCACCCTTCGTCGCTTATGACCCTCCAACTTTCGAAGAGGCTGAAAATATTTTTGCCGAAAGACGTCATCGACCAAGACTATCTTCACCCTCTAGTTCAGACGAAAGTATACCCGAAAAAGGTCCCGAAATAAAAATAAAATTTGCAACCAGCCGAGATGGGCTTACTTATGCCCGAGACCATTTAGTACATTTTTTAGCAGCCGACTGCGAAATAATAAAACCTGTAGCAAAGCTGCTCCACGACCTAAAATTCATAAATGCTGACGACCTTCATGCCTCAAAACCTACAAAAGGGGACGTATTTGTCACCAAGCTAGGACGTTGTAAAATCTTCACGGTATTTATCAAGACAAAACATTTCGAAAAATTAGACCCAATCGACCTAATCGAAGGATTGAGAAATCTCCGACAGTCGATGCACAAACACGACATTCATTCACTTCGCTGTGCAAAACAGGGAGATGAATTCGACAACTTAGACATAACAGCCTACTTATTACAAGAATTAAGAGATTGTCCAATAACAATTACCTTGTGCGAGGGGAACGTTGAGATACCAGACGAATCCCTACGAATGAAAATAATCGAGGAAAATCATAGCAGTTTAATAGGGGGCCACAAAGGTGTAGTAAAAACGTATTGGCGCATTCGCGAAAGATATTACTGGCCAGAAATGAAAGATAATATCTATAATTACATCCGAGCTTGCGAGATTTGTCAGAAAAATGAGCTCACGCGAATAAAGACCAAACAGCCTATGTCCATCACAGACACACCCTTTGAACCTTTTGAGAAAATTAGTATAGATACGGTAGGACCCCTACCCATGACCCCTGACGGTAACGTACATATCTTAACAATTCAAGATAATTTTTCCAAAGCAGCTGCAGCAGTTCCTCTCCCTGATATCAGAGCAGTAACCGTCGCAGATGCCTTATTAAATCATTATATCGCCCTTTATGGGTGCCCTCGCGTAATTTTATCAGATAAGGGCACCTCATTTACAAGCAAATTAATTCAACAGCTAGCCAAAGCGCTGAAAATTCAAAGAATAACAACTTCTTCTTATTATCCTCAATCGAACGGAGCCTTGGAGCGATCTCACCAGCCATTAGTCGACTACCTCCGGGCTTACGTAGATAAATTCAGTAACTGGGATCGGTACATCCCAATGGCAATGCTAAATTATAATACCACCGTACACACGGCCACGAAATTCACACCCTACGAAATGTTGTACGGAAGAAAAGCTCGTAGCCCGACTCAATTTCCGGACTTCAGTAAAATCGAATCATATAACGATTATCTAGCAGACTTAATTAGTCGAATTTCTGAAATCCAACGAATATCTGCGGAAAATCTAACGAGAGCTAAACATGAGTCAAAAATTCGATTCGACAAACATATACATCCAGCAAAATTTAATGTAGGAGACCTTGTATATACGTTAAAAGAACCAAGAAAAAATAAATTAGATCGTTACTATACCGGCCCATACAAAATAGTTGAAATAAAAGAAATGGGGAATTTAATAATAGAAAAAGAAAACGGAAAACGGAAATTACTCCACCCGAATAAGGCTAAAACAGCCAGCCGCGAAAATTTCGACTAAAAAGAACTTAAGTTGTTTGTTTCAGTAAATATACACATATATAGACGCGAAAATCTACAAAAAAAAAAAAATATGAACGTTGCACCACTTCTTCTCCTGGGAATCGGATACTTGGCGTGGGGCGCTGACGAGGTGAAAATAAAACCAATGGAAGCGAATCCGGGCCTACTATACGATCCATTCAAGAGAATCCACCTCATCAGAGAAGAATGGCAAATAATCAGCTCAATAAACATCAAAAACTAATAACTCTCTATCCAAACCTAAATCAAAATATATGGGAAGCTTATGGGATATGTTCTTTAAAATTCAATCATTCATCCTGTCTGTCGTACCTAAGAACCAACACACATCGGGAAATATATGCTGAAATAGAACAAGCAAAACACCGGCTAAGACAGTTCCTCGAAGATCCTCAACTTGAAGAATTACATCCACAGAACCGCACAAAAAGAGCACCGTGGTTCGGCTTCGTAGGCTCAATTGCACGAAAACTATTCGGGACCATGGACTACAGCGACAAGGAACATATCTCCAACGAACTAGACAAGTTATATCAAGATAACAGAGAACTTGTACACTATCCCAAAATAACACTCACATTATTAAGAGCGAAATCAACGAAATCTAAAACATGAAACAAACATAACCAAACGAATCAAAGAATTAGCCAGAACTTCAGCATCTCTGCAACAATCAACAAATAAACAAATAACCGACCTACAAAGGATCCAACTATTCTCAATGATAGGCGATGAAAATATTCACCGGATGACTAACCACCTAAGAACTCTTAATAATGCAGAAAAAGCCATAGAAGAAGCAAAATGGGGCAAACTGACCTATTTAACAGTGTCAGCCAAACAGCTAAACCAAGCAACCGCAGACATGATCAAAAAACATCCGACCTTAAATCCGCCCCAACCTCTGGACCACATGGACATTAACACGCTGGCGAAAGTATCAACGATAGAAACAGGAAAAACAAACGGTCACTTCCTGATAATAATAACCGTACAACTCTTCGACCAGACGCCATGGCTAGCATACGAACTAAAATCACTTCCCAAGGCCGAGAAAATTGGAGACCAATTATCAACATTGACGATTCAACCTGCGTCAAAATATCTAGTGACGGAACCAGCATTTGAAGAATATTTCCTCGCCGAACAAGACTACGTTGACAACTGCACACCCATTGGACCAGATATGGCCTACCCAACCGACATCCCAACAAAAATAACAAAACTAAAAAATGAAGTAGATTGCGAAATGGAGTTACTCATGAACCCGAAAACAGAAAATCTTAGAGAATGTAACGTAAGAATAATCGGAAAATGTAAACTAACTTGGATAAAAATGAACGAGAAAAACACGTGGGCATAATCAACGTGTAAAGAGGAAAACATCCAGTGGAAATGCCCAGAACTGACA
This sequence comes from Cotesia chilonis, assembly GCA_018835575.1. Lineage (NCBI taxonomy): Eukaryota > Metazoa > Arthropoda > Insecta > Hymenoptera > Braconidae > Cotesia > Cotesia chilonis. The sequence goes on from RJVT01000259.1 coordinate 41,176, forward strand.
ACCGGAAACACAATAATTAACGGAACCGGACTAATACACCTACAACAAGGATGTCAAGTAAACTGCAATGAATATAAAATCCGAGGAACAGCAAGAGAAACAACAAAAATAGAAATAATCGCACCGAGCTTCAATCTATCTCTCGAAACGTTAAACTCGTGTATCAAATTAAACAGCGAAACTCTCAATTTACTAACAAAATTCTCAGACCCAGCTACAATCATCGACAAATTCGAACCTTGGGGTCAAGGGCTAGAAGAAAATGAAGAAAAAATGTCATTAATAGCGCTAGATAACCAAAAAGAAGAAATCAATAAGAAAATAACCATCGGATCGGTAACAACAATCGGAATATTATCGATCATTATAAGTGGGTTCGCCATACAAAAACTCATTCGTCGATGCCTACTAAAAACGCGACAAAACAACAAAATAATCGAAAAGCCAGTCGTTATAGAACTAAAAACAGCCGAAGAAAAAACGTCATCACCGTCGAAAGTCAACGAATCACTTCCAGAGAAATCTGAAACCATCGAAGAAGGAAGTCCGCCGAGTGAGCAAACAACGACTGAAGATGCGCCCGAGACCGTTGAGAAACCAAAGAAGTCGAAAACATTCCGACTAAGAGACTTCAAATCACCGATCTAAACACAAACCAAACATCAACATCGTAGAAAATAAGATCAACATTAAAGAATTGTTAATTATAAAACCGATGGCTCATTTGCGGAAAACCGAAAATTGATAACGTAAAACATTAATAATAAAAACCTTCCAATGACATTTTGCCTTACGAAATTTAAAATAGCCAAAAACGAGCCAACGGTTTCCACATCAATATTTCTAAAGAAAAGAGATAGTAAAATGTAAGACAAATTTTCATTTAATTTACAAAAAATTTTTTACTTAATTTACAAAATTTTTTTGCGACCGTAAGACTCACAAGAACGAAGATAAAATTACCTCCGGCCTTGAGAGGACGAGTGGGAACAGCGCAAAATCCCGATGAGAAAACTTTCCTTTCAAATTTTTTTTATTTTTTCTATAAATTTCACCAAAAATCATTCTTCCACTTTACTATCACTATATCATACAAAAAAAAATTTTTACTATATATTATCAAATTATTTAACTAGTTAATTACATTCTATATTTAATCTATATAAAACTTATATAAAGAATTACTACTTATATAATGAGAGACATTGTCTCTCGATCGAGGCAAGGTTGAAACAGCGCATCTCACAACTTGGCTTGAAAATTGACATATCCCGGAAACAGGTCTCCCGCATTCAGTGTGTGATTGAGTTCGAAACAACTCAAAGAACATACACGCCCCGAATTCGGCGCATTGCTGCTGAACTTCGGTGGCGTCATCACACACTGAACAAGAGTACTCTTCTTGTCATCAAGAAGAGTCTCTTAATAAATTGCGGGCTCTAGTGACTGCCAAAAAGTCACTAGAGAAAAGGCTGAAGCGGTTGGTCGACAACTCGTTGTTTCGATCCAGCCCTTCACGGTTTCTGACACCAAAGACCGATGTTACCGGGAATTATCCAACACCTGAGCGGGTGGAAGCTTTTTGGACTGAGTTGTATGGAGATCAACCAAACGTGAACGCCAACACTCCAGCTCTGCACGACTTCAAAGCATTCTGTCGGGAACACCGTCGGCAGAATGCTGATGAAGAGAGCCCTGCAGTCAGTGTGGATGAAGTTCGTTCAGCTCTAAATGGCAGCAAAAATTGGGCTGCCCCGGGACCAGATGGCATTAATGTCTTCTGGTGGAAGAAGTTTACTTCTACCCACCTCCATCTGGCCCGCATATTTACATCGTACATTAGAGCTGACGATCCGATTCCGGACTGGCTTGTAGAAGGGCGAACCGTACTGATACCTAAAAAAGGTGACTTGTCTGACCCTAAGAATTTCAGGCCTATCACCTGCTTGAATGCGGTTTATAAAATTTTTACAAAAATTTTAAATAACCGTATCTTGCAGCAGATAGAGCCTGTATGGCAACAGATATATGAACAACGTGGCAGTAAAAGAGGCCTGTCAGGTTGCAAGGAGAACCTGATAGTGGATCGATGCGTCTTACAAGATGCGATCTACTATCAACGCAACCTGTCAATGGCTTGGATTGACTATCGCAAGGCATTTGACTCAACTCCTCATGAGTTGATTTTATATCTACTCAAATGCCTGGGAGTCAATCCGGAAATAGTGGAATGCATTCGGCGTACAATGCAGCTCTGGCGAACGCGTTTTCACATTGGAAGTGGAAACGCATTGCACGTAACCGGAGTTGTAGAGTATAAACGGGGGGTCTTCCAAGGTGATTCCTTGAGCCCTCTGCTGTTTTGCGTTTCACTGCTGCCTATATCTGTTGCACTCCGTAAAACTCATGGGTACTCTGTGGGGCCTCCGGGTGATCGAAATTATTCGATCACCCATCTGCTTTACATGGATGATCTGAAGCTCTATAGTGCTGATAAAGATCATCTACAAGCGGCCCTCAACATCGTAGCAGAGTACACACGAGATGTCGGAATGTCTTTTGGGTTGGACAAGTGTGCGGTCGTACATCTGGCGAGGGGTAAGTGCTCTGATACTGGTGATGATGTCGAGTTAGTAGATGGGAGCGTCTTAAGACAATTAGACGCCGGGAGTTGTATAGATATCTAGGAATGGAAGAGCACCGCATGCATGCGGTCTCTGAAGTCCGAGCAACTCTCCAGAGCGAGTATGTTAGGAGACTCCGGAAAATTTGGTCCTCCGAACTTTCCGGCAAAAACAAAGTCTCAGCTACTAATATGCTCGCTGTCCCAGTCTTACTATACTCTTTCGGTGTCCTGAAATGGGCCCGAAAGGATTTACGAGATCTCGACATCAAAACCCGTAAGATCATTAATATGAATCGGAGCATGCACCCCAATTCATCAGTCGCCAGATTATACCTCTCCCGGTCCATCGGTGGGAGAGGTTTGCAGAGTTTGGAGCGGCTTCACGACCGTTTGGTCCTGGGTTTAACACACGAAGTTGTCAATTTCACTGCAGACGAGGATGACTTTCTTATGCAAATTGTACATAAACATGAAAATGCGCATAAGGGGTCATTCTTGTATAAGGCAGCAATATATGCGGCAAGAACCCTTGGTCTTGGAGAAATAAACGCTCTTATGGAACTCCGAAAGGAGGAATTTAAGAGCGTCATCAGGAACGCCGAGGAAAAACTACTCCTTGGCGAACTGATGGACAAGTCCATGCACAGCGTGTTCTTTAAACACGTGCGTGATCATGGCTTGTCCACCCAGCTGACGTTTTCCTTCTTAAAGTCAGCTGGCCTGATGTCCGAGACTGAAGGGTTCATATTTGCCTGCCAAGATGGTGTCATTAACACTCTTGAGTACCGTAGCAAGGTGCTCCAGGTGCAGCTTCCGGACACTTCCTGTAGGAGGTGTAGACAACATCCGGAGACGCTTATGCACCTTTTGTCGGCATGTCCTGTGCTGGCGAGAGGTGCATATATCCAGCGTCACAATGCTGCCCTGAGAGTACTGTACTACTATCTTCGTCATTGCTACGGTATTGACGTGACACCAGTGCTGCCTTATCTGCCAGGAGATATTCCCCAGGTTGTTGAGAATGACAGTTGCAAAATTTATTGGAACATGCCATTTGCAACAACCGGCGGATAGATCACAACAAACCTGATATTGTGCTCTTCGACAAGGCCACTCGTGACATTTATGTCATTGAGTTCTCGGCCCCGGCTGAATACAACATCTCAGCCAAAGAAGAGCACAAAAGACAAATATATCAGGATCTCCTGTTTGAAATTGGCAAACTTTACCCAGGTTACCGTGTCAAGCTTGTCGTCCTGATTGTTGGCGTCCTAGGAGGGATGAAACAGTCTTTTGTATCCTCACTTGCCAAAGTTCCAGCTTGCTCATCAAAAGCTGAGTTCTTGGCAGTTAGGATGCAGAAGGCTGTTATACTTGGTTCTCTCCGTCTCTTAAGGGAAATGACTTTGGCCTGCTGTGATCACTAACCGCCTTGTTGTGCGGAGTGGTCCAGCAGTAACGGATGGAGCTCAGGCTGGGCCCTCGGAGAATCGGACTCCGGGGATAACCCCCTGAGCATTTAATAACAAATAATAATAATAATAATAATAAATAATAATAATAATAATAATAATAATAATATAATAATATAATATGATATATATTATATATATATATATATATATATATATATATATATATATATATATATATATATATATATATATATATATATATATATATGTCGGAGATAATATCGAGCTGGGTTTTCCCAGAGATTGGAAATTCCCAATATTTTAGTTTGTCTGTTAATTTTAAGCAAAATTCTAAAGCATAGAATATTTAGATATTATTTACGATTTAAGCTGGTTATATTTTTTATGGTTATGACGATGTGCTTAAGTCCGGAGTGACAATGGTCACCAAACGTAGCCGAGGTCACAGGATAGAAGTAAAAAGTATATAGTTAGAAATATCGACAGACAATGAGGGCTGTCGAAATATTTTTTGAGTGAATAAGTACTTAGGGTACTTGGGACAGTAGTTCTCGTTGAGCATTGATCAAGTAAGGATCGCATACATCCTGCTGACCCCGGATTCGTTCTCGGTCTTATTCCCAAACGTCTTTAACTGTTATATCAATCGCAGTAGAATATTTGTAATTAAATTTATTATTTGTACGAGTTAGTGTACGTTATATTTTAAATCAAAGTCTTTATTATATTTGATTATTGTAAAAATAAATAAAGATGGCTGATAATGATCCAAAGGACCCTAACAATGCCCGAACCACTCTTCCTCCGACATCAGAAGTGGGATCAGGATCATCTGCTGCATTTTCTTCTGAGCAATTTAAACTGCTTTTGGAAATGCAAAACCAAAGTCTTGTAGAGTTAATAAAGTCTATGACAAAACCAGTGTCACCGAGTCGTAGTATTTCACTACCGAAATTTAACCCGGAAAATTCAAACGCGGATTCGTGTGCTTGGTGCGCGACCGTGGATATGTGTTTAGTGGAACGTCCTCTAGAAGGTAGTTCGTTAGTTATTGCACTCAGTGAAGCTCTTCAAGGATCTGCGTCTACTTGGTTGTCTCAAGTGTGTTACCCTGGGATAACCTGGACTGATTTCAAAGATCTTTTCATTGCAAGGTTTGCCGGAGTGGAGACATCAGCAGCAACTTTAATTAATCTGCAAAATAGTCGTCCAAAAGACGGTGAGTGCTTAGCATCTTACTCGAGTCGTCTCCTGGCGTCACTCATGTCAAAATGGAAAAATTTAACTGCGGAAGAAATTGCAGTATCAGTTGTTCTTGCGCATAACTCTCAGTTTGATAGTCGTCTTCAACGTTTGGCGTTCACCACAGACGTCAAGACCCGTGTTCAACTACAGAAAGAGTTAAAGGCTTTTTCTTACACGCGCAAGAGACCTACATCGTCGCAAGATGAGCGATCGTTTTCTGATTTCAAGAAATTTAAGTCGGCTGTGCCTATTAAGTGTCATTCATGTGGGAAAATGGGGCACAAGAGTACAAATTGTCTCTCGACGGCAAATCAGAGGAAACCGGAGTCATCACCAAACAATCAGGTAGCTGTTAGACATGTTCCAACGCACAACAAGCCTGTTACCTGCTACAAGTGTGGGAGAACTGGACATATCGCTTCCAAATGTCAATCTACGGCCAGCAGCATGAAGGATCAAGGAAGCAAGGAATTTAGAGAGCGACGAGTCGATTTCTGCACAGTGGCAGCTCCGTCAGGTTCCTTAATACATCGTGGTGAGTCGTTTTCATTTTGGTTCGATTCAGGAGCGGAATGCTCATTAGTTAAAGAAAGTATTGCGACTAGGATCGCGGGAAAGAGGGAAAATAAATTAATAATTCTTAAGGGTATTGGAAATGTTAGCGTGAACTGTACGATACAAATTTTGTCTGAAATAACTATTAATAGCCATACGTTAGAGATACTTTTTCATGTTATTGCGGATGATTATTTAAAATGTGACATATTAATTGGTCGTGAAATTCTTGGGCAAGGATTTGATGTAAATATAACTTCAAATAATTTTAGCTTATCTAAAAGTAAACTGATTAATGCATGTAATAAACTCGAATCTATTAGTAAAATACATTTTAATGATATTGATACTGACGTAATTGGAGATGATAAAGAGAAACTCATTTCTATTTTAAAAGAATATACCGATTCATTTATTCAGGGGTTTCCAAGTACTCGTGTTAATACAGGGGAGCTTATAATACGTTTAGTTGACCCTAATGTAACTGTACAAAGGCGACCGTATCGTCTTAGTGCCGAGGAAAGGCAGGTAGTACGGGATAGAGTAGATGAACTATTGAAGGCTAATGTTATTCGTCCGAGTTGCTCTCCGTTTGCAAGTCCTATATTATTAGTTAAAAAGAAAGATGGTTCTGATCGTTTGTGCGTTGATTATCGGGAACTGAATTCTAATACGATAGATGATAAATTTCCCTTACCCCTCATAGCCGACCAAATAGCGCGACTCGCTGGTGCAAAGTTTTTCACATGTTTAGATATGGCCAGTGGATTTCATCAAATTCCTGTTGAGACAGAATCAATTGAACGGACAGCGTTTGTAACGCCTGATGGGCAATATGAATATTTGACCATGCCATTCGGGCTAAAGAACGCACCCTCTGTCTTTCAACGTGCTGTTATAAAAGCCTTAGGAGAACTTGCATATACATTCGTTATTGTGTATATGGATGATATTATGATTATAGCTTCAACTATTGAAGAAGCTTTAGACAGACTTCAAAAAGTAGTCAGTATCTCATTAAATCCGGATTCTCTTTTAATTTTTCGAAATGCTCGTTTCTCAAAACCCAAGTACAATACCTGGGCTATGAAATTTCTGCTGGTGAAGTCCGTCCCAGCTCACGTAAAATCGAAGCCTTAACTGTCTTACCTGCACCGAGAACCGTAACTCAGTTGAGACAATTCATCGGTCTCTCTTCTTACTTTCGTAAATTTATTCCAAAGTTCTCACAGGTAATGAAACCCTTATATCGTTTGACCTCAGGTAGCAAAAAAAATATTGAATGGACTGAGGTACATGAAAATATCCGTCAGAAAATAATCTCTGTATTGACTAATGAGCCTGTACTAATGATTTTCAATCCGAATTTTCCTATAGAGTTGCACACAGACGCTAGCTCTGAAGGCTATGGGGCTATATTAATGCAAAAATTTAATGGTTCAAATAGAGTTGTCGAGTATTATAGCAAAGCTACAAGTTCAGCTGAGTCACGATATCATTCATACGAATTAGAGACTCTAGCTGTATTTAACGCAGTAAAATTTTTCCGTCATTATTTGCATGGTCGACCGTTCGTAGTAATTACGGATTGTAATTCGTTAAAAGCCTCTCAGAAAAAGGCTGACCTAACACCAAGGGTTCACCGTTGGTGGGCTTTCTTACAGACTTTTAAATTTGATATTGTGTATAGAGAAGGCAAAAGAATGGCTCACGCTGATTTCTTTTCGCGTAATCCTGTTACAGAACAATTGCGTAGTAATTCAAATAAAATTTTGCAGAAACGTATAAATTTGACGGAAATTTCCGATGATTGGCTTCTTGTTGAGCAACGGCGTGACCCAGAAATTAGTAAGATAGTAATTGATTTAGAAAATGATGAGGTTGCGTCCGATCTTGCTAAAACTTATGAAGTACGGTCAGGGTTTCTCCACCGAAAAATCCAAAGGCGAGGTAAAACATTATGTCCTACCTATTGTTCCACGTGCTTTTAGGTGGTCGGTAATAAATCATGTACATGAGTCAATTATGCACTTAGGATGGGAGAAAACACTTGACAAGGTTTGCGAGTATTACTGGTTTGAAGGAATTACGAAATATGTTCGTAAATTCATTGATAACTGTTATACTTGCAGAGTTTCCAAGTCAAGCTCAGGCAAAGTACAAGCAGAGCTTCATCCTATTCCTAAGACCAGCATCCCTTGGCATACAGTACACATGGATATTACAGGTAAATTAACGGGTAAAAACGATTCAAAAGAATACGTTGTCGTGTTGATAGATGCTTTCACTAAATTTGTTTTATTATATCGTACTCGAAAAATAGATAGTGTCAATACTATTAAGGCTCTTAAAAACGCTATATCATTGTTTGACCCACCGACCCGCATAATTGCGGATCAAGGTAGATGTTTGACAAGTAAAGAATTTCAAGAGTATTGTACCTCACAAAACTCAAAATTACATCTTATAGCTGCGGGTTCTAGTCGAGCTAATGGTCAGGTAGAACGCGTAATGAGGGAAGTGTCTACAGACACCAGACACGGGGATCCCGCAGACATAAAATTACAGACACGGAAAAGTTACAGAAACGGTTAAATTAAAAAAAAAATCCCGTCTATATAATTAGAAACACGTTAACAATTTGACACTAAAAACCCGGCCGTTCGTTTAATACACACGGAAAAATTTAAAGAAACGGTATTTATACACAAACGGAGATACAATCCATGTAAACCAAATGACACACAAAAAACACGGTGTCTCTTAAATATACGGACAGACACTTATAAACGAAATGACAAACTAATAACACGGGAATTCATTAAATACACGTAAAGTCTTAAATAAACGGTATTGTTACACACACGGAAAAAATTATAAATCAACGGAAAGACACAGTAAAAACACGGTGATTCATTAAATACACGGAGTGTCTTAAAGAAGCGGTATTTTTATACCCACGGGAAAAATTATAAATAAACGGAATAGCACACTAAAAACACGGTGATTCATTAAATACACGGAAGGTCTTAAAGAAACGGTATTTTTACACACACGGAAAAAATTAATAAAAAAACGGAAAGACACACTGTAAACACGGTGATTCTTTAAATACACGTGAAGTCTTAAATAAACGGTATTGTTACACACACGGAAAAAATTATAAATCAACGGAAAGACACAGTAAAAACACGGTGATTCATTAAATACACGGAGAGTCTAAAAGAAGCGGTATTTTTATACCCACGGGAAAAATTATAAATAAACGGAAAGACACAGTAAAAACACGGTGATTAATTAAATACACGGAGAGTCTTAAAGAAACGGTGTTTTTATACCCACGGGAAAAAGTATAAATAAACAGAATGGCACACTAAAAACACGGTGATTCATTAAATACACGGAAGGTCTTAAAGAAACGGTGTTTTTATACCCACGGGAAAAAGTATAAATAAAGGCAACTGCACACTAAAAACACGGTAATTCATTAAATACACGGAGAGTCTTAAAGAAACGGTATTTTTATACCCACGGGAAAAAGTATAAATGAACGGAATGGCACACTAAAAACACGGTTATTCATTAAATACACGGAGAGTCTTAATGAAACGGTGTTTTTATACCCACGGGAAAAAGTATAAATAAACGGAATGACACACTAAAAACACGGTAATTCATTAAATACACGGAGAGTCTTAATGAAACGGTATTTTTATACCCACGGGAAAAAGTATAAATAAACAGAATGGCACACTAAAAACACGGTGATTCATTAAATACACGGAAGGTCTTAAAGAAACGGTGTTTTTATACCCACGGGAAAAAGTATAAATAAAGGCAACTGCACACTAAAAACACGGTAATTCATTAAATACACGGAGAGTCTTAAAGAAACGGTATTTTTATACCCACGGGAAAAAGTATAAATGAACGGAATGGCACACTAAAAACACGGTTATTCATTAAATACACGGAGAGTCTTAATAAAACGGTATTTTTATACCCACGGGAAAAATTATAAATAAACGGAATGGCACACTAAAAACACGGTGATTCATTTAATACACATAAAGTATTAAAACATGCGGTATCCTCACACATACGTAAATGATTATTAATCAACACGGAAAAAAAAATTTCGTTCTGGTAACGTAACTGTAGAGCTACCACAACTATACACAGTTTACTATACGTTGTAGAGTTACAGTAACATACTGTTGTTTAGTTCTGATAACTTAACGTCGTTTAGTCCTCAGAGCTCAACGCCCAGTGAACACATGACTTTCATCTGACGTCAGTCGAATGTCATAAGAATGTCACAAGATTTTGACATAAGTTTGACGTAAAACTGACCTTCCCTATGATCTTAATATGATGTCAAAACCTGTGATGTCATTTTTACATCATTCTGATATAAAAAATGTTATGTCATTTTAAAGTCATTATTGTACGTCATAATGACGGAACTTTATCATCATACATTTACGTCACTGGTAAGTCACGATTCTACGTAATACTGATGTGAGTTTCAAGTCCCTATTTTACATAAGTTAAAAGTCACAGTTGTACGTAAGATTTACATAAGTTTAAAGTCCTCTTTTTACATCATTGAATAGTTCTGATTGTACCTAATACTGATGTAACTCTGAAATCTTTTTCTTACATTACTGAAAAGTCACAATCGTACGTAAGGCTAATGTAATTTTGAAATCATCTTTATACTCTGTTAAAAAAAAAAAGTATTGAAGATAATAGAAACCAATACTTTTCAATTTTTTTGCCATACTTGTTTTTATCAGAATACGTCAGTGTTAAGTAACGGTTTGACATGACATTGATGTAACTTTGGAGTAATGGTTTTCCATCATAGATTCGTTGGAATCAAACTGTAAAAAATTCATTCATAAAAAGTATAGGGGAAGGGGGAAGAAAAAACAGAATATACCTAAGGAAATATTAAGTTTTTGCGGACCCAAATACCGTAAATGGTCTTCATTTTAATTCTGTTCAAAATAAATAGCACTCATTTTAAACTGCCGTTTAGAAAAAGATTTTTTATTTTTGCGGGCAAAACGGGGTACTCCTCAAAAAAATTCAAAAATAATTTTTTTACAAAATGAGTATTAGCCTTGACAAAATCAAATTCTTACGAACAATTTTGCTGCAAAAACTCACTTTTGACCTGATGAGTATGATTAAGATGAGTATGAGAGTAAACTTATAAGGCAAATTTTTTCTAAAACATTGTATTTTTCAATAATTATTGTATCTATAATGGGAAATGAAAAATTTTATAGGGAGGAAAACCGTGATCATTTAGAAGATAGAATAAATTAGTTTCTATGCATACTATCCACAAAGAAGTCTGAATTCTTCCCGATTTTTGACCTGCTGTAACTCAGTGAAAAATGATCGTATTGCAAATCTAAAAAGATGCATTTTAAAGCTTCAAAACTTCATGATTATATTTTTTAGATTTTCTGACAAAAAAATTTGGCTAAAAATGGCATGAAGAAGAACTTTTTCAAAATTTTTAATTTCTTTTTTTTCGTCTCAGAGGCTTAGAAAAATTTTTTCGTTTCATGACTTGACAGGTCCTCATAGAAAATTCATTCCAGCTTCCGAAAATGTCTTCTAATTTTCTGTGCGACCATTGGTAGCTGAAATATTAATAGTTGAAGACAAATGGGCTTTTGCAAAAGTATTGCTTTCATGAAAGTAATATAATTTCTCTTTAAATGTTTTATGAATTTTTTTGAATTTAGGAAAAATTTGTCAACTTTAAGTTGCATTTTGCGTTTAATTGGACAATCTAAACATTTTTGTTTCCAACTTTCTGAATTTATGAAGTTACTATGACATCATCCTGACGTTCTTATGACCAATGAAAGATTAATTCATGGAAATTCTGAAATTTTATAAAATTTAGAAAAAATTCATCAATTTCTATGCGATCCCATCATAAAACTTAATGAAAGTTCAGAAAAACGTAAACACTTAATCCTTTCCAACTCTTAAATTCATATAGATCTAAACAAGCGTATTTAATATCAATCGGGGTGCAGACAAGTGAGCAGCATTCAAGACTCCGAACTCAGTGGACCCGAGTTCAAGCCCAGCACACGCCAGGATTTTTCAACTCCAAATCTTCTTCCTCAGCATGTAATCAGTCTTGAAATTATTATTCGAACCCAATACCGCATAATTAAATGTTATTTTTTTTTCAAAAAATTTTCTTCCGCGTAATTAATTTTGACATCAGTTATATATCATAAGGACGTCACAATTACGTCATAAATGTCATGCAAGCGTCACACTTACATCATAGGTACGTTATACGTATTACGTAAGAATCTTACGTCAGGAAGTGGGAAATTATGAGTCATATGTGACTCACATATGACTTACATCTTACGTAAATCATGACGTAGCATGACGTCATTCTGACGTCAGTTTGACATAATTGTGTTCACTGGGCGGTTTGTTCTGAGAGCTAAACGATATAGTTGGGAGCGCCCTACGGTGCGCAGAAGTGAAGTGCGCTGACATATTTCATAACCTTCTAAAATGACAAACAGAATTATTTTGTTACTCATCTATATTATTAAAATATATGAGGATAATTAAGTTTCCAGTTTATTTATTTAAGGAAATAGTTTTTTTTTTTTTTTTTTTTTGTCAAATTGAATTTCGTTAGAACAGTTTTGTATTTATGGTTTTTCAAGGTTCATTTGCAGTGACTGTTAATTTAATTTATTAGTTGAATATATTGTGATAATTATCACAATATAATACTTAAGTAATAAGTTATCGGAATACATTAAAAAGACCCCATTTAACACAAAATAAAATTTATTTTTGTTTATTTATCTTTTCTTGTGAATATACGGTAGTGATTTTATGTCCAATATTTATTTATATAATTAAAAAAATAAGATAATTTTGTGACGACCATGCTTTTATTTTACAAATAATTTTTATTTGTAATATAAGTTCTATTATTATTTTATTTCTATTATAATACTATTCTTATTTGTCATATACAATTATTGTTGGTAATATAAATTCGTTCTGCAGCATTTATTTATTAAATTATCAATGCTAAATCGTAAAAAAAATTGTTAAACAGACCGCCAAAAATTTGTTATAGTCTTAGAACGATCCTGTAGAGTTGTGAGAGGTAAACAACGTTTAGCTCTCACAGCTAAACGATGTAGAGTTGCAGGAGCCCATCGGTATAGTTACCACAAGAATACGTTAACCTACTGGAACTTTTTACAACTAACTAACTACTATAGAGTTCCTATAGCAAAATTTTTTTTTCCGTGAACCGAATGACACACTGAAAAAACGGTGTCGTGTAAATGCGCGGAATCTCTGTAGAAAACTTCTTATAGAAGATGTACAAATGCCTGTATAAAATCTGTATAGGGGAACCTGGGGCACGAAGGCCCCCTGGGGCACGACGGCCCCCCTCAAAAATTAGGTAAAAATTTTTTTTTCAATTTCCCTCAAGTCATGACTTTTATAATGTTTTTATGATATTTTGGGCCAATATGTGATACGTGGGGCATAATGGATCATTCGAAAAAAAAATGACAAATTTGAAGAATTCATTATTTTAGGCCTTTTCAGGTTAATGAATCAGAATGAATTTAATTAAACTGAAAAATTTAATGGAAAGTTGAATTATATAGCTTATAAAAAATTGAAAACACAATTTTTTGAAATTAAAACAGTAATAATTGTATTATTAATTATTCATCACGGTATCCTCTGCATCAGACAGAAACCTAATCTCAAAAATTTATTTGAATTCTTCCAAGGATGTCTTACTTTACGCAACTCATATTTCTAATTTTGACTTGATAAAAATATAAAAAAAAGCTCTGGTTCAAGATATTACGTATTTTGAAAGCTCAATCTGAAAACTCAACCTGTGATTTCAATCAATGTAAACTAATGTAACCAATTCATTGCTCAATAACATTTCTATATTTTTTCTTGTACGTAGGTTTATAGCCTCCGATTGCAATGAAAGAAATTAATTATATTTTTAATTATTATCTATTTAAAACTAATTAAGAATAATAACAGTTTAACAATGAAATTTATAATAATTTTTTAAGACGTTAACAAAAATTAAACTTTGAATAAAACATGAAATATAAATGTTCAATGATTAGGAAATCACATCGAGATATTTTAATGAACATACGATTATTCGTAATGATCACAGACATATTCGTCAGAATAATCTTCGCCAATACCTGCGCAAGAATCATAAGATCATTTATTACAATTTTTACATTGAATCCATCATGACTCTGAGGACTCTGAGGAAAGTCCATAGCAATAAAGACAATGGCAATAATCATTTTTATATTTTAAAGGTTTTTTTTTTTTCAACTTTTTTGGTTTTGATTTTGTTTTATTTTTTATTTAATTGAGGTCTTTTTTTTTGCTTCATGTTGATTTTTTTTGTGTCAGTTCTCGGTGATACTCAAGACTCGTAAGAATCGTGGTTTTCCCTCGACAACGTTTTCTGGGAAGAAAGTCTCTAGATTTTGATGGTAATAGCGTTAGTAAAAGAAAATTTTTAACTTCCCGCTAAAAATCTCAGATTTTCAAAAATCGGGAAGTTATTGTTTTCACCCCGTTTTACAAAAATCGAGTTTTCATCAGATCTCGACGTTTGAAGGTCACAGGAAGCTTCCTTGACTATTTTTACGATGATGCCCGTACGTCTGTATGTGTGTGTGTGTGTGTGTGTGTGTGTGTGTGTGTGTGTGTGTGTGTGTGTGTGTGGGTGTGTGTGTGGAAGTATGTGAACCGCTTATAAATTTAAAACGGCTTGACCGATTTGATCGCGGTTGGCGCCATTCGAAAGGGCTTGACCAAACTTAGATTTCCTGAAAATTTGAACCGATTCGGACCAGTAGATTTTGAGAAATCACAAAAAAACTACAAAAAAAATTTTTTGAAAAGTGGTTTTTTTGGAATAACTTTTAAACGGCTTTACCGATCAATTCCAAAAACTAATCAGCTCTTGACATCAAAAAACCCCGTCGATCGCCGCCAATCCGGTCAAAATCGGTTGATTCGTTCGTGAGTTATCGTGAACGAAAGAAAACCGAAAAAAGTGTTTTTTCGGAATTACTCTGAAATTTTCGGTTCGATCAATTAAAACCTGAAAATAACTTATGAGGATCATAAAACTGCGTCGAATGCCGCCAACCGCGTGAAAATCGGTTGATCCATTCAAAAGTTATTGCGATTTGATAATTAAAAAAAATTAGGAAAACAGTTGACCTAAAGGCCATCCGTGCAACTTCCCGCTAAGCGCTTGAATGTTATCTAACGCGTCATTTTTAAGCTTATCGACACACACACACACACACACACACACACACACACACACACACACACACACACATACATACATACATACATACATACAGACATGGTGACAACCTCGCGAGGATAGTCAGGGAAGCTTCCTGTGACCTTCAAACGTCGAGATCCGATGAAAACTCGATTTTTGCAAAACGGGGTGAATACAATAACTTCTCGATTTTTTAAAATCTTTGATTTTTTTAGCGAGAAGTTGAAAATTTTTGAGATTCTTAAGCTCAAAATATAATTTATGTGATATTTTGAGCTCACTGAGTTCAGAGAAATAATATTTCAATGCATTTGAGCTCTCCCAGCTCAAAAGTCTGATAGAAGTTTCATAGAAGACTATTTTTGGAATTTTCAAACCGCAATAACTTTTGAATGGAGCAACCAATTTTTACGCGGTTGGCGCTGTTCGACGCAGTTTTATCATCCTCATAAGTGATTTTCAGGATTTAATTGATCGAACCGAAAATTTCAGAGTAATCCCAAAAAAACATTTTTTTCGGGTTTCTTTCGTTCACGATATCTCTCGAACGAATCAACCGATTTTGACCAGCTTGGTGGCAATCGACGTGGTTTTATGATGTTAAGAGCTGATTAGTTTTTGGAATCGATCGGTAGAGCTGTTTGAAAGTTATTCCAAAAAATGTCGAAGTTATGTTGAAAAAATCCTTATTTCCAAATATTCGTCGAGGATATCTCTCGAACTAATCAACCGATTTCCACGTTTTCGGCGGCAATCGACGCGGTTTTTTAACCTCTGAAATTATTCTATATCATCAAAAACATTCCGAGAAGAAATGACGAAGTTATGTGAAAAAACAGTTTTTTCGGTTTTTTTCGGTTTTCTTTCGTTCACGCTATCTCTCGAACGAATCAACCGATTTTGACCGGATTAGCGCCGATCGGCGTGGTTTTTTGACGTTAAGAGCTGATTAGTTTTTGAAATTGATCGATCGAGCCGTTTAAAAGATATTCCAAAAAAACCACTTTCAAAAATGATTTTTTTCTAATTTTTTTTGAGATTTTTCAAAATTTCTCAAAATCTATCGGTCCGAATCGGTTCAAATTCTCAGGAAATCTAAGTTTGGCGAAGCCCTTTCGAATGGCACCAACCGCGATGAAATCGGTTCAACCGTTCAAAAGTTATAAGTGATTCACATACTCACACACACACACACACACACACACACACACACACACACACACACACACACACACACACACACACACACACACACACACACACACACACACACACATACAGACACAGTGACAACCTCGCGGGATAGTCAGGAAGCTTCCTGTGACCTTCAAATATCGAGATCTGATGAAAACTCGATTTTTGCAAAACGGGGTGAAAACAATAACTTCCCGATTTTTGAAAATCTTCGATTTTCTTAGCGGGAAGTTAAAAATAGTGTTTTATCAAACTTCTATCAAACTATTGAGCTCGAAGAGCTCAAAAGCATACAAAAGCTATTTTTTTGAGCTCGGAGAGCTCAAAATAATACACAAATTGTATTTATGAGCTCGAAGAGCTCTGAAACGTCATAAGTACAATTTCAAGCGTTTAGGTATAGAATTGGCGGGAAGTTGCAGGGATGGCCTTTATGGTCAACCGTTTTCCAGATTTTTTTTTCATCTTATTTTGTTAATAACAATTGCAATTTTCAACCTGCACCAAAATCTTTCAAAAACTTTTTTCTAGAGGTGATTACGAATCGAATGAGCCATCGCTCATATTTTTAGGACCTTTATCTCTATTTTTCACGTTTTTGAACTTGTTGACTACGTCTAGACTAGTCTAGACCGACCGTCACGCGACATGCGCTACACAGACCAAAAAGTTTGAGACGATGTAATAAAAGTTTCACTTTAAAAAAAAATCGGCGCGTGTGGGAATCGAACGCGGATCTGACGCTTGGAAGACTAATTCAATACCTGTTTACCTAAGAGACTTACTTGAAGTGCAGAGTTTGTTATAGCTACAAGTAATGCAAATCGTATCCATGATCGGTTTGTAGTGAACAAAATTTTTCATCTAATTCATTAATTATTAATTATCAATATATGAGTAATAATGGTATCTATATGTAGATTTATAAAATTATCTAGATATACATGAAATCGCAAAAATGATTCTACGATATTGTTGAGGTAGTTTGTTGCTTTAGAATTTATAATTCCTTTAAGTTAAAATTAAAAAAATAATAGAGGTAGAATCAGAATTAAAAGTTCAAATTTTGATGGAATTATTTTTGTTTAGTATATGGAACTATATATAGCTGGAGGGCCCGACTAACAATTTATGAACTTGACAAAACTAATAATATAAGTTCTTTTTTCGCGACCGTGATTTTGAATAATTAAATGAGTTAGCGCCAATGCGGTCAATTTTTTAACTAGTTTAAACTAATTCAAGTCGAGATGGAGCATTCCATCTTCGCTAAAGATCGAGACGGGATTGTTCCTTGGTGTTAGGTCGATGGACTCCATCAAACAAGACCCGGTAGCTTAACTGGTAAAGCATTTCGACATGTTATCGAGAAGATCCAGGTTCGAGTCCTGGCTTGGTTAATTTTTCACCGATTTTTCTAAGTTGCTTTCGCTTTCAGGGGATTTTCTTTCGTTTATTAATATCTATATACTTTCGAACAGATACTAACAGCTTCCAGCTTACAGCTTCCAGCTTACATCGACCTAACACCAAGGGACAATCCCGTCTCGATCTTTAGCGAAGATGGAATGCTCCATCTCGACTTGAATTAGTTTAAACTAGTTAAAAAATTGACCGCATTGGCGCTAACTCATTTAAAACTAATAATTTTTGTGAAATTAAATTTTTTCTAAGTTCCTATTATTTCTTTCGCAAAATACTATTTATTGAAATATTGTTGATCATTGGAGTAACAAACTCTTGGATAAAAAAAGAGAATGCTAATAGTAATCACAAATACCACCTGAGTAAAAAAAAATTATATAGATTCTATATGATTCATATATGTGAATATTATATATTATATATTACATATTATAAATGAATTATATAGTTTTTTTACTCTAGTATGCTTTTATATGAGTATGTAACTAAGATATAACTAGATAAGACTACTTATGTACTGATAAGGGTATATCCGACTATATAAACCTTATCAAGTCATATCAAGCCTGATCAGAATATTTTTTCACGGGGTGTTAATAATAATACCCCATGTAGGAACTGCCAGAGTTAAATGACGGGGCCTTGCCTGCCCAGTACTGGGCAACCAAGCTTGGCGCACCGATCTTGGGCCAAGACTGGGTAATCAGCCTTCGCCAATCCAATGATTACCCGAGCCTAGGCCAAGACTGGGCAACCAAGCCTCGGCCGACCCAATGATTATCCGAGTCTGGGCCAACACTGGTTTGCCATAGAATGGCTTAGGCAAGAAAACCCAGCGTTGGGACAAGACTGGTTCGCTATCGAATGGCAGAGGCAAGAGAACCTAGCGTTGGGTCAAGACTGATTCGCCATAGAATGGTGGAGGTAAAAAATCCAGCCTTGAGCCAAGGCTGGTAAATCAAGCCTTGGCCGGCCCAAAATTACCTGTGCTTGAGCTAAGACTGGAAGCCTAGCCATGGCCGTTGAACGGCAACCCATAGTTGAGCTAGAATTGGGTAACCTAGCCTTGGGCATTCAATGGAAAATCCAAAGTTAATTAATCATTAAGTTATAGAATTTCAAACAGTAAATATTAATTGCCTAACGAATATTTGTTAGCAAAAGCTAAAATTAAAAATTTATCATGAAACCAAAATAATTGCATATCGTCAAAATTGATATGGTCTTAAAAAAATTAAAATATAATAATTTACAGTTGAATTTTTAATATCGATAATTTTAAACAGTAAAACTTATAATAAGACATTAAAAATATATAGAACAATGTACAAAATCTAAAGTAATATAAAAACTTAACTCTTGCATTTTTTTTTAACCAATAAACGTTTGTAAAAAATAGTTAATTTTATCAAAACACAATATTAGATAACATAAATTATATAAATAATAAACCGTCACACTTCGTCACCATATAGATTTAGTTTATGAGAAATGATGAGATATGTTCAACTCATCGGTCGTACGGCGTAGGGGTTAGTTATCGGTCTGGCAAGCGCGCGGCTCGGGTTTGAATCTCGGTTTAGAACGGAATGCGATTTCACTTTATTTCTATAACTAGTATACATTACGCGCGCAAGTACGCGTGTGAATGTTGGAATGGAATTTATGTATATTTTCATGCTTATGATATAAGCAGCTTATTTGACTAATCACGTTCCGAAAAGTTTGCTTCCATGACATATTTTCATATTTTTCGTTTAAATTAAAAGAGTGGATTAGCGAAAGTTAGGTCTAAATTAAGAGTCAAACGGTCTGAACTTGCGTTAGTTCTACATAAAGAATAAAATAAAATAGTAACACTTAAAAAATTCTTTTTTTTATCAATGGCATGGATCAGACTTAAAAATGAACTAAGCCCAGTCCTGGATTACCAGGCATTGACCGGACTTGCAAATTAACTGTGGTCCAACCCTGGTAACCAAGCTTGGGCCAGTCCTGGTAACCAGGCATGGGCCGGTCCTGGTAGCCAGGCTTGGGCCAGTGTTATCATTCTAGACTTAAACCAAGACTGGCTTACAAGCCTGGCCCAGAGTTGTACATAGTTGGGCCAGGCCAGGCGCCAAGCCTGGGCCCACCATACTTTCCTACATGGGACGTAGACAATTTACATGTGATATTTTATATCAATTGAAGTATTAATAATTTTTGATTACGTAAAAATTTAAGCTAACTTTCATGAATACTTACTATAATATATTATAAGTAAAGTGCATAGGCTGATGAAAAAGTTATTTTGGTACAAGAAAAAAAATCTTGGTTCAAGAATAATTCTGAAGAAGTTTACTATCTTGAGTCAAGAAAACAAATTCTGGATCAAGCAAAATTATTTAAATTAGCAAAATCTTTTGGTTAAGATTTTTTTTCTTGACTCAAGATAATTATATTTTCTTGAAATTATTTCCTTCAATCAAGTTAATTTTTTTTCCGTGTGCATATAGCGTGCAATGTAAATTTGTAGTTATGTTTTATTGTCAACAGCTAACTATAATATATTCGACCACATACATATATAAACAAAATTAATATTGATCAAAAATGCAAATACAATATTTATAAAAAAGAATTCATTAATGCATGCTAGTTTAAACAAAATCCACTATCTTCAATTTTATTACATATTACTTGAATAGTATATTACACACCGAGGGAAGTAAGTAGAAGAATGTCTCAGATCACATGTAATTGTTTGGCGCGAGGCGAAAGCCGAGGTCAACAACATGTGATCTGAGGCTTTCTTATTTACTTCCCGAGGAGTGTATGCTTTTTTTTGCTCGCGAAGGCAGAAAGTGGCAATTTCGTTTAGCGCGCAGCGGGCCGAAATTTGACGCTTTCTGCCGTCTCGAGCAAAAAAAATTTTGCATGTGATCTGAGACATTTCTTACTTTACTTCCCTAGGTGTGTAAAATACTATTAAACATGGTTATTTCAAAGATTAGTCTGCAATGTAAAAAAATCTGAATTTATCAGAAAATGTCCGTCTTTTACTAAATTATTATAAAATTTATTTTACTTAGGGCAGTTTTTCAATCCGG